>PVIR01019952.1:0-31240 GCA_004026965.1 Petromus typicus
CTAAAACTAGATCTAACTCTTTCACCGTGTACCAAGCTAAAATCAAAGTGGATAAGAGACCTAAATATTAAAACAGACACTCTAAATCTTCTGCAAAACAGGTTAGGTAAAACTCTCGAAGACATTGGCTTAGAGAAAGACTTCATGAACAAAACTTCTATAGCACAGGAATTGGCTGAGGAAATCAACAAATGGGACCTCATTCTTTTAAAAAGACATTCGTCTTAACCATTCTGGTTTCCACCCTCATTCCACATGCCATGGAGAATGGCTAACCTCCCGGCCTCATGCCTTTCTCTTCCCCTTTTGTCTAGACCCGGCGCGCTGCAGGTGTGGTTCTCAGATCAGCACCTCTCGGAACCTGTTTAAAGCCCAACGGCTCAGCTCCAAGCCTACCTGAGGACGCAGAAACTCCAGGAATCCACCCAGCAATCTGTTACAGCGGCCAGGTGATTCCACGCATCCTTAGGGTTCAAGAACCACCCACTCAGACCACTGCTCTTTCTCTAACCGCAAAGAGATTGCTTTCCTTTTTTACGGAAAGCAAAAATGTCATTCTCATCTACTTTCTACACCTCCTGCAAGGCATATCAAGGGCACTTTAGGCATAAGAAAACTTGGTCTGGGATCAAAGCTATTGCGCAGGTGGAAGAGGAGCGGACTCTATTCCTGAAACAAAGACCTGTGACACTCCATTATGTAAGCCAGGAGAACTGTTCTATTTCTTTATTTTTGTTTTGTGTTGGCTCTTTCCATTATGTAGCGAGAAAGTCTCAATCTCACCAAGTCACAACTTCAGCCCAGGACTGTGGAGTCACGCACCGAGGGAAGTTTGCCTCCCGTCCGGGTCCGAGGCAGGCCGGCTCCGGGGACCCCCGAGCGACAGGTGGTCTTCGCCCAGAGGACCTTACAGCCCCGCCCAGGGCACCAGTTGGAGCCCAAAGCCCGGGACGTGGGAGCCGACACCGCAGCTCCCGGAGGCCGCGCCGAGGGAGCCGCGAGTCAGCGGCAGCACTCACCGTGAGGGTCGCTCTTCTCCCGCACCCCGTCCACGCGGCCGTCGGGGTGGATGCGCAGGAAGAAGCCTCCGTTCTTGCAGTACAGCCGCTTCGGGTCCTTGAAGTGGCCGGGCGGGAAGGCGCCGCCGCCGCCGTCGTCGGGCTGCGCCGGCAGCGTGGTGATGCTCCCGGCGGCCATGGCCCCGCCGGGCTCTCGCCGGGGCCCCCGAGCCGCCGGGGGAGCCGCGCGAGCGCCCGCCGCGCCCCGACCCCGGCCCCGGCCCGCGACGCGCTCGGGGACGCGGCCCCGGCCCCGGCCCCCCAGCCTCCCGCCCGGCGGCGCCCGCCCGCGGGCCCCCAGCCTCGCCGCCCGCCGCGCCGGCTGTGCGCCCGGCGCTGGGTCCCGGGACCCGGCTCCCGCCGCGGCTCTCGGGGGCGGCGCCTAGCGCGGCAGCTCCTGGGGTCCGGCTGCGACCGCGGCCACCGCGTCCGCTGTCCTCGCCTCGCCACGCCGCGGCGTCACGCTCGGGCTTCTCCGCCCGGCCCGCGCGCGCCGGGCCCTGCCTCCCTCCCCGCCCCTCCGCCCCGCCGTCCTCCTCCCCGCGCCGCCCCCCGCGCTCGCGGTCACGGCCGCCGGGGGCCCGCCTCGGCCGCAGCACGCGCGGGGGCGCTGGGGGCGCGGCCCGGCCCGGAGAGCCCGGAGGGAGGGCGAGGCGCGGGACCTAGAATTGGGCGCCCTGGTCCGCCGCCCACCTCCCCTCTAGGCTCTCCGCACCGCGGGGCTCTTGCCGCCGGCCCTTCCTTGCCTTTAGAAAGTTCAGATGGCACTTTCTGCCCCAAACGTTTGCCTTCCTGGCGTTTCAAAGCAGAGAAACTTCTTCCACCCCACAGAAGTATCAGTTCTTATCCTGGTCAAAGCGGACGACTGTCTTAACCTGGAGCTGGCATTTCCCTAGTTAAATTGTTACAGATTTCATGGACAGAGTATAATTTCTGAAATAACCAAACAACAAAATTGAAATTAACTGAGTTTTTATGGCTTTCAGTAGACTGTACTACAGGGACTACATCTGATTAGCAAAAGACCCTTTCTGAGAGTTTGCGTGTGTTGAGGGTCTGCTGCGTTCAAAGCACGGATCAGTACTGTGCGAAATGCAAACTCAGACAGCATCTTCCCTGGGACAGTGAGGGAGTCGAGACTGGAAGCAGGGTATACACGACACGGAAACCAGTGGCAAGTGCAAGGCCATATAGGACTAAGTGCTCTGACAGGTTAGGGTAACTCAAGTAGGGGAAAAGCAGGAAATGTGGGGAAGCTTCTAGAACAGAAGTTCCTCTCTAAATGTGTTTAGTTGCAAAAGCTTCTAAGTGGGTTTGGCCTTCAGACTGGAAGATGGCCTGAGGTACACTTCTAGCATACTTTCTTCTCCAAGCTGGTATGGATTCTTGGAGGGCAGGAAAAATATTGTTTCCGTTCCTGCTGCTATAGAGGCTGAAGCCTGTAGAAATAAGAAAAAAGATCAACAAGAGAAAAACATTAATTTATTTAATGTGAGTATTGTATAACCCCGAAGCTTTGAGACCTGAAGCAAAGAAATGGGGAAAGCTCTATGTTTTTATGCTGGGTTTGATAAAGGAGGAGTTGGTTGTGGATAATGATTAGACACAGGAAGTACGATTCTCTGAGTCCCAAAGTTTCCAGAAAGAAGGGTGCTCCCTGCCTACTGGTAGAGGGCAGGTACCTCTCCAATGAGGGTCTTATAACCTGCTTCAGAGAGGAGTCGAGGAAGATGAGTGTGACCTTCCTGCCTCTGCTGTCTCCTAAAATACTAAGTGGGACAGTATGTGGTGAGCCCCAAAAAGTCTGACATCTCTCTCTCCCGAATGAACTTTCATCTTCACTGAAAATCAACTGGGTAATGACCTCACTTCCAGATGTTCTTGTAGCTGAGAACACATCCTGCTACCGCAGGGCTCCAACTCTGTTATGAAACTTAGATATCCCAACAGCTGGGGGGTAAAAAATCTGTCATAATATGTTGTAACAGTAATGTCCCTCTCATTTTCTTTACTGGGACAAAGTACTCAATGCTCACAAAAGAGGGAGGAGGCACTGAATTTCAGAAATTTCCGTCCATGCCTAACTGGATTCAAAGTACATACTCACATGGAGGAAGGGTCTGGTAGAGGAATGTGGCTTGTGTCCCGGAAGCCAGTAAGCAGAGGGAAAAGGGGAGTGTCAAGGAGGCCAATACACCCTTCCAGGTCACCCCAAGTGACCCGCCTGTTCCCACCAGGCCCCACCTCCCAAAAGCATACCCATACCTACTCAGGTAGATGAGTCCAACACTGAATACGGAATCCCCATGATCCATCTACCCTCCAACAGCCCTGCCTCTGAGCATGTAATTCTGGGAGGTCATTCTTGAGCTAACCATAACAAATACTATCCAGAAATTTGGGGAGCAACAGTAAACAGTTAAATAATTCACATTGGCCAGGGATTTGTGGAACTGTACTCTGTTATTGTTACTACTCATTAAACCTGCAGAAGAGATAGTACAGGAAATGGCTGATCTAGTTCTGACAAAAAATCTGCCTAAGATAGCTATATTAATATCAAGGTTAGTATTAATTCCAAGAAGAGATCATTAATATAATTGCTTTAGACTACCAGACCTCCACCCAACACACACACTGTCCTTAGATGCAGAAGCCCAGCCCCCAGCCAAGCCGCAAGCATTCAGATTACTTCCATTCTCAAATAATTGTCCAATTCTAAGGACAAATGTAAAAATAAAAATAATTCTAAAGTAATTAAAACCAGTAGAATTTCATAAGATGGTGGATAAAAAACTCATTATTAAAAAAAAAACTGTTTGACTTTGAGCTCAATGAGAATTATTTCAAAATCTAATGATTCTGAAAAACAGTTTAAGAAAGCCTGAAAGACCCTCAAATATTGTCATATCAAAGTATACCTATGTAAAATCCTCTGAGCATATTTAGAAATTTAAAACAGTATGGGTTTAATCTTAGCACAATTCTTAAGATATGAAACATATGAGAATATAGTCCTTTTCGTTTTTGCAGTCTTATTTAAATATAGGGAGAGGAAGGAAAGATTCTTTTTTTTTTTTTTTTTTTTTTTGAGACAGGGTCTCACTTTGTGGTTCAGGCTGGCCCTGAGCTCAGCCTCAAACTCACATCCCAATCCTCCTGCCTCTGCCTCCCGAGTGCTGGGATTACAGGCGTGAGCCATCACGCCCGGCACTGTGGTATGTGGTACTGGTTGCTGCTGGGTGTGGGTCTCCACACCCAGTATTGTTATGTGGTTACCGGGGAATCGAACCCGGGTCCTTGCGCTTGCAAGGCAGGCGCCGGAACCACTGAGCTAACTCCCCGGCCCGAAAGATTCTTAAATAGATCAGAAAGATCATTGAATATTTTCAGGCCTTAGGCCTTGTGTACATTATCTGATTTGGGGATTCTCTATGATTCTCAATGCCTTTGAATCATTTTATAATTCCTTTAAGTTGTAGGTCATGATAAAATAATGTTTGGGAGGAAGATATTTATTCCCTTTCCTACTTACTGAATAAGACAGTTTATATCTATCTGTAAATTCATTTCAGCATTCATTTGCCTGTATTATTGTCATTCTGAATTCTCTTTCAAGCCTATTGTAATATCTTACTGGTTCCCTCATTAATCAATGAGTCATGTAAAATCTTGATGTCTGTACGAAATGAAAATGTTCTTTCACTTTATATCTGCATTAAAATAAAGGTTTTTATCTTTGAAAAAGTTAACCTTTAAAATAAAATTAAGGTGGAGAAATTTGCATTCCAGGTGTTAAAGGTATTATAAATCTATCATATATAAAATGTTGTTCACAAAGGGCAGTGATGTATGTGGACAATCCCAGCTACTCAAGTAACTGATATAAAAGGATCACATGGTTAGAGTAATCTGAGCTACTTAGTAAAACTTTGTCTCAAAATGCAAACAAGTAAATAAGTAAAAAGTGTTGGGGTCGTAGCTCCGTGAGAGAGTGCTTGAAGAGCATGTGCAGTCCTCACATTCAAAGAAAAAAGATTGTGGGATTAATGCATAGACTAACTGAAAAAACAATACAAAATTAAAATTCTAGATTTACCCAAGTTATTATAATAGTAAGCAAATGCCAAAATTATTTTTTAAATTTTAGAATCACTAGTAATCAAAAATATATATCAAGTAAATTTCTACTAAAGAAAAACACAGAATGATATTCACTGGTAAATTCTACCAAATACTTAAAGAGAAGTTAGCATAGTTCCTCACAAATTCAATTAGAAATAAAAGGAGGAATATTTTCTACTTATTTCATGAGGCTAATCATACTCATATCAAAAGCAAAATGTGACAAAAATGGAAAGGCATAAACTATCCCATTATTAACTCTTATTGTTTTTTGCTTATTTTGTTTGTTGCAGCAGAGTCTTACTATGTTGTTCAAGCCCTAAACTTACTGTCTACCTCAGGCTAGCCCCAAACTAGTGATCCTCTTGCCTCAATCTGGAATTATGGGTATGCACTCCCACACCCACTTTCCAGTACTAATATTTCTTCAATAAAACACTGTCTATAAGTATCCAGCAACATCCAAAAGAGATTGTATGTTACAGCTAAGTAAGATTTGTCCAAGGAATGTAGGTTGGTTCAGCGTAGGAAAATCACTCAGCATAACACACAGATTAGTAAAGTAGGAAAAAATTACATGATTATCTCAGACATTTAAAAAAGCACTTGACAAGCTTCACTACACCAGGATTTTGTTTTAATGCAACTAACAAACTGGGAAAAGAAGGACCTTCTTCAGCTGATGTAAAGAGTACTTTAAAAACTACCCACAGCTAACATCATTCATAAACTGATAAAAAAAAAAAAAAACCTGAAAACTTTCCTCATAAGAGCAGGAACATAACAAGGATCTTTGTTCTCACTGTTCCTGTTTAACACTGCAGTAGAGGTTCTACAAGGGCAAATGGGAGAAATGAAAGACATCCAGACTGCAAATAGCATTATTTTATATATAGAAATCCCTAAAGAAGCCACAGAACTTTTAGAGCTGATAAATAATTTCAGAATAGTTGCAGGATATAAATCAGCATATATAAATCTGCGTTAGTTTTGTATATTGGCAGAGACTCAAAAAGTGAAATTTTAAGAAAAGAATTGTATTTATAACAGCATCAAATAGAACAACATATTTAGAAATAAGTTTAACCAAAAAATTGAAAAACCTGTGTATTGAAATCTACAAAATATTATTGAGCAATACAAAAGTTCTCAATAAATGGAAAGATTGTCATCCCATTTTAAGGATTAGAAGACTGAATACAGTTAAAAGGAAATATTCTCTATGATGTATGGATTAAATACAGTTCCTATCATAACTGCAACTTTTTTTTTTTAAGACAGGGTCTTGCTATGTAGTTCAGGCTGGCTCTGAACTCACAGCAATTCTCCTGCCTCTGTCTCCCTACTGCTGGAATTACAGGCATGAGCCGCTACACCTGGTGCAACTTCTTTTTTTGCAAAATTGGCAAGATACTAAAAGTCATATGAAAATGCAAGACAACCAGAATAGCTGAAAATTTTTTTGAATAAGAATAAAGGTAGAAGAGTCACAATTTCTGATTTTAAAGCTAACTACAAAGATACAATAATCAAGACAATAAGCTACCTACATAAAAAGAGACATGTAGATCAATGAAGTTAAAAAAAAGTCAATAAATACATCTGTACATCTAAAGTTATCAAAGGTGCTGAAAGCATTCAATGGGGAAAATAGTATTTTCAACAAACAGTGCTAGAACAACTGGATATGCACATGAGAACGAAGGAATTTGGATCCCTGTTTCACATTATCTATAAAAATTAATGCAAAATAGATAATAGATGTAAAAATTAAAATTATAAAATTCTTGGATGAGCTAAAGTTACAAGCCCCTTAGAAGAAAATGTAAGTATAAACCTTTGTGACCTTAAACAAGGCAAGTTTCCTTGATACAACATTTAAAATAACAGCAATGAAAGAAAAAGCAGAGAAAGTATACTTAATTAAACTTAAAAGCTACTATGCATGAAATACTATTGAGTATTATCAATATTAATATTAATATAATATTACTATTAGTATTATTAATATTAATAATATTATTATTAATACCAACAAGACACAAAATGCAATATTTGAAAATCATCTAACTAATGAGTGTTTAGTGTCTCATCATGTCTTATTTTTTTATTTGTTTGTTTGTTCTTTTTTTTTTTTTTGAGACAGGGTCTCGCTTTGTAGTTCAGGCTGGTCCTGAGCCCAGCCTCCAAATCACATCACAGAAATCCTCCTGCCTCTTCCTCCTGAGTGCTGGGATTACAGGCGTGAGCCACCATGCCCGGCACTGTGGTATGTGAGTGTGAGTCTCCACGCCCAGTATTGTTGTATGTGGTTACAGGGGGATCGAACCGGGCCCTTGTGCTTGCAAGACAGGCGCCAGAACCACTGAGCTAAATCCCCGGCCCCTCATCATGTCTTATATGTAAAAAATACAAGAATAAAAAGGCAAATGATCCAATTAAAAATAGGGAAAAGATCTGTTGTTATTTCTCCAAAGAAGATATACAAATAGCCAGTACACTCACAAAAAGGTGCTCGCTATCATCACTTGTTAGAGAAATACAAATCAAAACATGGCAAGTATCACTTTACATGCACTAATCTACTATAATAAGTAAACAGAAATTAAAGTGGCCAAGGACATGGCAAAACACGAACACTCAACGCCGATGGGAAAGTAAAATATGGGTATAGCTGATGTAGAAGATAGTCTGTCAGTTATTCAAAATATTAAACTTGATCATGTGACCCAGCAATTCCACTCCTAGATATATACCAAACAGAGCTGAAAACATACAACTCACAAAAGATGTCTATGCCAATGTTCATAGCAGCATCATTCGTAGTGACCAAATATTGAATGGAGTGTGATGGCACGTGCCTAGAATCCCAGCAATCAGAAGACTGAGGCAGGAGGACCGATGTGAACTTGAGGCCAGCCGGGGTGACGTAATGAGTCAAAGGCCAGCCTGAACTACACAATAAGATTCTGTCAGTATCTAATTGCACTGATTATCAAAAACCTACAAAACAGACAAAACTTAACAATGACCAAGAAAAAAAATGGAAGCAATCTGTCCATTAATTGATGAGTTTATATTTATTTGGTATAGCCATATAGTAGAATATTATTTGTTAATAAGACAAATAAAGTACACAGTATAGATCACACAATCTGAATGGACTTTGAAAACATGCTAAGGGGGAAAAGCCACATAGAAAAGACCACATATAATGTGATTTCACTGAAATAAGATGCCCATAGAGAACAGATTAGTGGTAACCAGGGGGTAGAAGGGAGGGTTGCATGGCTGCAAATAAAATGGGATTTCTTTGTGGGGTGATGAGAGCTCTGGAATTAAATGGTGGTGATGGTTGCACAATTTTATGACTATACTGAAACATGGTGAATTATATTCTTTAAAATGCCTGATTTCATGGTATGTAAATTGCATCTTTAAGAAAAAGAAATACATATTGAAATGAAAATCAAATTTTTCTCCCATAAATTGAGAGGGGAAAAATTACATTATCCAGTATTGAGGTGAATTAAAGACTTCAAAAACTGCCAAAATAAGTCTAAATTAATGTAGCATTTTAGAGGACAGTTGAAAAGAATGTATCAAGTTCTTATAATTTAAAATTTAAATATGAGATTATCAATAGATCACCAGTGCCAGAAATTCATTCTAAAGAAATAATTGTTGATGCACACAGAAATTTAGTAATCTAGGAATTCATTACATGCTTGATTATAGTGACAAATACGTGATACAACCTTAATGACAATGGATGATAACTAATTAATGCCATATTTATATGCAAATATATATTTCATATAGCCATATGGACAGTTTTATTAGAAAATGTGCAATAACATTGAAAAATGCTTATAATATTTTGATAACTGACAGAAAAATGTTGCAAAACTATATATTGCATTTACTTAATGGAATCTCATAAACATATCATAATGAAAAATAGAAAAATGTTAATAATCATATTTGGAGTGGTAGGATTATTTTTGTGGAAACACTTATTCATTATCACATAAAACTTATTATCTAAAATTATAGTTTCTTGTTTCCTTATCATTCCTTCTACCACTACCCCAACCCCCAAAAAACACAAGAATTCTTTTATTTTTTTTATTTACTTATTTTTTTACAGGGTCTCACTTTGTAGTTCAGGCTGGCCCTCAGCTCAACCTCAAACTCATAGCAATCCTCCTGCCTCTGCCTCCCAAGTGCTGGGATTACAGGTGTGAACCACCACGCCCGGCACTGTGATATGTGGTACTGATACCTGCTGGGTATGAGCCACCATGCCTGGCAGTGTGGTATTTGGTACTGATTACTGGTAGGCATGAGTCACTACGTCCCAGCTTTGTTGTATTTGGTTATCAGGGATTAAACTAGGGACCTTGTGCTTGCAAGGCAGGTGCTAGAACCACTGAGCTAAATCCCTGGTCCACAAAAACTTTTAAAAAAGCAGATAGTTGGGCCGAGGATTTAGGTCAGTGGTTCTGGCACCTGTCTTGCAAGTACAAGGGCCCGGGTTCAATCCCTAGTAACCACATACAGCAGTGCTGGGCACCGTGGTTCACATCTATAATCCCAGCACTTGGGAGGCAGAGGCAGGAGGAGGATTGCTGAGTGCAAGGCTGAGCTCAGGGCCAGCCTGAACTACAAAAGTGAGACTCTGTCACAAAAAAAAAAAAAAAATCAGATAGTTTTCTGACCTTTGCACTGCTATATCTCAAAGACCTCATGCCACTAAGCAGGCTCTCAATAGTTTTTTTTTTTTAGGTTTTCTGAGACAGGGTCTCGCTTTGTACTCAGGCTGGCCCTGAGCTCAGCCTCAAACTCACATCACAGCAATCCTTCTGCCTCTGCCTCCCGAGTGCTGGGATTACAGGCGTGAGCCACCACGCCCGGCACTGTGGTATGTGGTACTGATTGCTGCTGGCGTAGGTCTCCACACCCAGTATTGTTATGTGTTTTCCGAGGATTGAACCTGGGCCCTTGCGCTTGCAAGACAGGCGCTGGAAACACTGAGCTATATCCCCAGCCCTCTCAATAGATTTTTATATCAATGAATGAATTCATTATTTCACTGTAAAAGTAATTTTAAAAATCTAGACTATCATCTGTATTTTTGAGGTGTGAATGAGTTTAATTCATGACTAGGAGTCCATATATAAAGCATCTTATGATGAAAAACCATACTAAACCCATTTTCTGATGAGAATGCCACTAAAATGCATGAACTACTCTTGAAACGTGGTGCATCCAATGTAATCTTATGTGTTCTTAAGGTCATCATTATGACCAGGAGCTGAGATACAGTAGAGTGAGCCACTCTATTTTACCTAGATAGATACCCAACTTTCTGCCTTTGCTTTAACAAAACACACGTAAAGCTTCCCAAGATAGCTAACCACTTAACGATGTTCTGTTTGACTATTTTATTTTTACATTCTGTAAAGTCACTCTGACTAATGGATACCCAAGTTGTATTCATTCATTGTTCTCACACAACCCACCCAAAATGGCTGACGATAGCCAGTGTTTGTGTTCAGAGTGGAGGACTGAATTTTCTTTTCTTTCATCATTGAGGAAGCTTTGGCTTTGTCTGGAGTCCAAGTTTACTATTGCCCAGCCAAAACTATGACTTTGTTTGTAACTTTCCAGCCAGTGACCTCAAGTCCGGTCTACAGCAACCACCCTGAGGGATGGAAAAAGTCATTTAAACACCTCAGCCCCTAGTCATTAGCAGAATAGGAAATTTCAGAAATTTCCCCTCTAGTGTTCTTAAGGTTAAGGTCTTAAAGTAGCAGAAAGAATGAGCAGTGGCTTTTTTCAAAAGTTAGAATGGGATGTGCCTAAACTTTAAAGTTTTAAATGTTTTCACACTCTTCCTTCTATGACAGGAAAATGGATTTCATTAATTTAAACTCTCCAAAACAATAAGCTGTCTGAAAGGCTTTTGTTCTGATCAGTAGTTTACTAATAGAATAATAAAGTTACAGTAAAAATTCAATTTAGAAGCTATTGGATTTCAATTAGGCTGCCCTAAAGTTATTGTGTTTACCGTTCACATGAAACACTAAACAAATAAGAAAAACATTTTAACTGCTACAAGCACAACTATTTCAACACTTTACTATTACACACATGTATGAACAACTAGTCCTAATTTTCAATTTTTCCTACTTTAGGACATGTAAAATTGCTGTACTGTACATGCTATAATTTGAGGTAAATTACCTGTTAAAGCTAAGACAGAAGAGTTTTAAATATTAAAAACAAGCAGCAGTTTAAATGGTAGAACTTTGTTCCAGGAAGCTGAGAGAAGATCAAAAACTTGAGCCCCACTCGGGCAATTTCACGAGACCCTATCTCAAAAGATAAAATAAACGCAGGCTGGTTCTGTGGCTCACCAACAAGGCCCTGGGTTCACGCCCCAGTATAAAGAAAAATAGTAATTGTAATAATAATAAAAAATAAAAATTGTAAAACCATTTTGCTACTATACTGAATTAATAGGTAAATAAACAGGAATATAGATATGGAAGTCAGTACATTATATTTTGCTTTATTTCATTTTTACAAAATTGAATCATACCACACTCCCTATTTTATGATTTTATTTTCCATCTATCAGTGTATTATTAACATTTATAGTATATCCTTAGTTTTCTATGTTTCTTATTAATGACACCATATTTTATGTCCTGCCTGATCTGAGTAAGACCTTTGCAAGCAAACAGGTCATAGACTTCAGACAACAGACTACCCTCAGTAAATAGGACAGATGGTCATAAAGAAAATTTAGAACAGAGCACCCAGTCTCCCCGGCATCAAGAAGGTGTGATTGTCTGCACACCTGTGGAGACCATCCTGGGACCTTCCGCCACAGACATTCTTTATGATCATATCCCCCTGTCGAAGCCCTATATAAACTCAGTTTATGTCCCAGTTAGCATCTCTCTCTCTTGTGATCAGCCCATCAAATGAAATAAATTTAGCTTTGCCCAACTAGCTGCTGAAATTTGCCCCCAGTTTTAGTCCCTGATCACACTTGGACAGGAGGAAAGCTTTTTCTCGTAAAGCCTGCCTCTAATTGGCTTCTCATATGCCATTTACAACATTAAAAAATTATTAGTACATGTTTGCAATACATAATGATTACATTCATTGCATTCATATTATTTATCTGCATGGATATACCACAGCTCAATTTAATCCACCGCCTGTGGACTTTCAAGTATCCCCAATGTTTTCATTATATCTCACTGCATAATTGCTCCCCCTTTCTTTCTTACTGGAGATTTAATCCAAGGTCTTTGCATTACACTATATTCCTAGACCTTTTTTATTTTTTATTTTGAGGCAAGGTCCCTCTAATTCACTAAATTGCCCAGAATGGGCTCAAATATGCGATCATCCTGTCTCATCCTCCGAAAGTGCTGGGATAATAGCCATTTCCAACATTCTCAGTTTTCATTGAATAATTCTGATTATTTTCTCAGGATTAACTCCTTGATTTTATCTCCCTTTGGTTTCATTTTCACAAGACTCATTGTATTTATAATTATCTATGTAATGTCTGTCTCTGATAGAACATAATTCCCAGCCTTTGATAGAAAAAATACTCAAAAAATACTTCCAATCAAATAAATTTAAAAATAAATAAAGCTTTAAGACTTTGGAGATATATCTGATCCACCTGGTCTGAAGAGAGTCCGTCTTTGTCTAAAAATGTAGTAAATCTCCTCAGGTCACCTTAACCGTTAGGCATTCTTTTACAAATGACCCGTGGACAATTTGACACAGTAAAAAGAATTGTTCGTTATTAACTTGGATTTTAAGATTACTGTACAAACTGAACATCTTTTCATGGGTTTCTTGAATGTTTGTATTTATTAGGCTTGAATCTGACAAGTACTAGGAAAACAGTCATTTTATGCTATGTAAAAGGTATCTAAAACATCAGTGTTTGAAGTAATATTGTCTGGTTTGTTACCGGAAAGAGAGACAATAATAGCTTAGGGCATAAACATTCAGAATTTGAGCTTGTCGTCTGAAAGGAAAATATCTCTACAGAGGTGGCCCCACCGGTCCGGGTAAACTAGACATTTGGGGCAACAGACAGGATATCCCAGTTGGGTATACTAACCTTTTAACTGTTTTGTGTGAACACATATTGTATATAATATGTATCGAAAGAAAACAAGATAAATATATATTTTCTTAACCCACCCACACCAGGGATTAAGAACGATCTTCAGGATTTATTTTAATTTCTTTTCATTACTGTGTTTGTTTTTCCCTCAAGTTCTCTTGTCTTTTCTCTCCATTCCTCACCACTGAGAACAAATCACAAAGCACTGTCATCGCCACCTCACTAACCAGAAGTACTATTAATGACATCAGTGTGTATACTACACAAGGTTGCAAAAAGTTTCTTTTTTGGTTTCAATTTCAATTTTTTCATTTCTTCTTTTTTCTTTATTGAGTTTATTGGTACATGTTGGGTGTACATTATGATCATATTCATTATTGAGAATTTGTATCTGTACACGATATATCTTGATTCTTATTTTTTCCCATTCACCTGCCCTCCCTTCAACCCTTCTAACCTCTCCCCTCACACACATAAGCTTTGTTTTGGTTTAAAGTTTCTAACTTTTGAGAGGAATTAGTCATGCAATTTGTGTGGCCTTGTCTTCACTCAGTGTGATTGAGTGAGGAAAAGGAGACCACATCGTTTACACACAGCAGAATGAAACATTTCTTTAAATTTTTTTGCAGTTACTGAGCTGTGTCATTTCTCTTGAGAATCCATAATCTAATTCATAGCCTACATCATAGGTCACAGCCTCCAATGGGCGGTGGGTGGGGCTGCAGTGGCTAGGTCACTCCTTCTAATGTGTTTAGAAGATACCCTTATATAATGATAAAACCCTCAGAGTCACTAAAAGCTAACAGCTAATATATGTACTTTTTTTTTTTTTTTCTTGGAGACAGAGTCTCACTTTGTAGTTTAGGCTGGTCCTGAACTCAGCCTCGAACTCACAGCAATCCTCCTGCTTTTGCTTCCTGAGTGCTGGGATTTCAAGAATGAGCCACCACCCCTGGCACTGTGGTATGTGGTGCTGATTGCTGGTGGGTGTCACGCCTGGCATGGCTGTCTGTGGTTACCAGGGATCGAACCCAGGGCAGGCACCAGAACCACTGAGCTAAAGCCTGGGCCTTACATATGTACTTGTAGTCTCATCTTTGGAAGAGAAATATAGAAGCCATCAATCAGCCAACTACATTTAAAATTTAGGATAAAATTATGATACTAAGTCAAACCCTCTTCTTTAAGAGTCACCATAAGAAGAAAGACTATGTTCAAGGCCTTGCACTATGTAGTTCAGGTGGGCTCTCTCCAACGGGGCATGGCAATAAGGCTGCTTTCTGCCCAAACATTTAAACTTTGGTTCTCTCAGGACATGTTACTGTATTGTTTTAACCCTTGAACTCTCAATTACTTGGACCATTTTACTTTCTTGAATTTTTTGGTAAACTTCCAATAGCCCCACTCAGTTAACTCCTTGCTTTGATACTTATTTCCGTGAGATAAAGAAATCAGTCAGAATAGAACTCCCTTAACTTACTAGTACTAGCAAATAACTAGCTGGTTGAGTCCATTCCCTTGCTTTCTCCCTGCCGAGATGCCCTCTGGGCCTGGAGACTGTAGCTGCCTGTTCCTCCCCGGCCAACCTCCACCCAGGCACCAGCCACACTTCCTCTCCCCATTGCAAGACTTAGCTGTTCTCTTTAGCATCAGTTTCTTTTCTTCTCATAGATTATTCTCATCAGTATTATCTACATTTTCTATCTTCAAAAAGGACCCTCCCTTCCTATAGCCTTCATCCTTTCCAGATACTACCTCATTTTTTGCTTCTCTTTACTGCAAAACTCCTCAAGAATTACCTAATAACTGCCTCTTCTTCCACCCATTCATTTCTATTTTGGAGCCTTTGATTTCATTTATTGCTTAAGCGACTATGACAACAAAAATGAGTACAATAAAGACTTCACCCACATTCCATTAGCCTAAGACACCAGTGATTTGTTTTTATTTGTGCACTGCCTTATAGTCCTTTTTTGCATTGTTGAGATCATAATC
Source organism: Petromus typicus (assembly GCA_004026965.1). NCBI lineage: Eukaryota > Metazoa > Chordata > Mammalia > Rodentia > Petromuridae > Petromus > Petromus typicus. The sequence goes on from PVIR01019952.1 coordinate 15,346, forward strand.
TAGGAAATTTTATAGATATATTTTACTACTCTCATTCATACTTTTCTATCATCCTACATAATCTATAGAATTTTTGTTTTAGGAATTAAATTTCATCAAGTTTATGTGTAGATAATTCAGTTAACTATGCTATTATTTTAGGTTGTTTAGGTGGTATTTTGCCAGTATTACAACTATTGTTGTATCAATCATCTCAGGTACATAATTTGTCCGATAATTTTTGTGTAAATTGTTTGTCCATGTATATGACAGAGGAGTCCTGCAGTAAAGGCCCATATACTGCCTGTTACTGAAAAAGCACTAAGTTCCTAGATAGTATCAGATCTGTAGAAGCTGGCCTGGGGAGAAAAATTTCCTTGTCTTCTTACCTATATCTCACCATTGCTTCTGGCATGGGTCATTGCATGGTCTCCATCTTGAAGATTCTTTGGGCCAAAAGCAGTCAGTGTCCTTGGTCCAGCATGTCCCAAGCATCAGGAGGTCCCAGCATTCTCACAAGAATTCTCTGACCAGGCACTGCTTTGGGAACATGACTGGTTTGGGTAATAACCTGTTATTTTCAAACATCAGCCAAGGGACCAGGATGCGAGCCGCCCCATCTCACAGATACTTCTGCCCTCTGGACATCTCTTTAAGTAGCTATCACCAGGCATATTGTATTCCTCAGGGCCTAAAATTCACCTTTCCTCCTACCTACATCTCTTCTTATATAGGCAGTAGGAGAGGAATATTGGATTCTTGCCTGTAATAAATCTGGCAATTTGGCTTCCAGTGACTATTCTTGGAGCAGACATTTAACAACTGTTTCTCTCTTTAGGTTTGGGTCTAGGATGAATCCCACAAATTCTGTTATAGTTAGACAGCTTTTATTTATTCCAAGTGTTCTTCCGAGTCACTGATTTAAGTGTTTACCTGTAAATACCACACATGTCAGATGTCCGTGGCTTGCTGATTCTTCTGGATTCACTCTTTACCCACTTGTGCCATCTTTTGTGCCTTGGGAAGCTACTCTGCATGGACTTTAGCTAAATTCTGCCTTTGCCTTTTGGCTAGGTCAGGGAAGGACAGCAAAGTCATTTCTTTGCTCCAGCCCTGTGTAATTACCTTGGGTCAGCTGTGACTTCAAAGGGAAGGGCACTGTTCCTCTTTGAGTGGCCCCTCAATGTGATCTTTTAGTAGCTGTGTCTGTGTGTGTGTCTCCCATCTAAGAGACAGAATGACTTCGGTGGTTTTAACACTGTGCCTCATAATTCTGTTCCCCACTGGACACTTCCCTAAGTAAATCTTTCTCAGATTATCCTATTTTCAAATAAGCCATCTTGTTGAGACCTTGTCTGATACAGGATATAATTGAATTTGAGAGTTTTTGCCTTTTGACAGAAGAATTTCATATTGGTAATAAAAAAATATAATTTTTTAATTTATGTTAGTACATATTATACATTGCTTTTTAATTTCCTTTTTTTGACTTTTATTGACCAAATTTCTTTTTATTTATTCCTTCTGTACACATATACTGGAATTGTCACTATTCATCTTCATTCTGCTACTCATTATTTCCTTGACTTTATGTTATATTCACATTTAAATAATTATGACTTCCAACTTGTTCACTTCCTTACATATACTTTTTTTTGAGTGCTGGGATTACAGGCATGAGTCACCACAACTGGCACTGTGGTATATGGTTCTGACTGTTGGTGGGCATGAGTCTCGTCACCCAGCATTGTTATATGTGGTTACTGGGGATTGAACCTGGGCACTTGCACTTGCAAGGCAGGTGCAGGAACCACTGAGCTAAATCCCTGGCCTCTTACATATACTTTTCAGTTCCAATACTGTTTGTCTTCCAATTCCTAATCACTGGTTAAATTCATTTGAATGAATATATCAAAATTTGGACTATATCCTACCTATCACCCAGATGTTGAGTTGAATCAAGGTATTTATTTTTCCTCTTCTTTCTTTGCTTTCCTCTCTCTCTCTCCCTCCCTCTCTCTCCCACCTCCCTCCCCCTTTTTTGAGACATAGTCTCCATATGTAGTCCAGGCTGGCCTCAAACTTAAAGCTATCCTCCTATCTCAGTCCCTCAAGTATTGGGACTACAGGCATGTGCCACCACATCTGGCTAGAATTTTAATTTTAGACATAATTTTAGGATTTCAATCCTTCATATAGTGTCTCTCCTATCTCACAATTCTTAACAGTATAATTCACAGTTGTTATTATTGATGTATATTTAATTGTAAATATGATATTTTATTTCTCAACAATGTTCATGAACTTTTCTTCTTTATTATCATGAAATTTTCAGTTGGTTAGAGAGTTTTCTCAGGAAGGATATTGGTAAGATATTTTCAGAGGCTTTTCAATATCTACAAACCACTTTACACCCACATATGAATGATAACTTTCCTTAATATAAGCATATACTCAATGTACTTTAAGAATGTGTACAAACTATTTGATTTAATGAAGGTTATAGAGAAGTCTATTATTAATGTGATTATTTTTCCTTTGTAATTTATCTTGAAAGCTTATTTACTTTGTCAGAATATTTGCCTAGAAGCATAATGAAATGTTCTACTGTGATTTTCCTAATTCCATAAGTCCTTCAACTTTATTAGTTGGCATTTTAGCGTAAGGAAAGACTCCCTTTTCTTTATCATAGATTCATGTCTTTACGTACATTACAATGTACTCATTAGAAGTTTATTTTTTCTGTTTGACAATATCTGTTTCTATTATTATTTACTCATTTCCAATTTATCTCAAATTGGGCTGGCCCTCCAGGCTGGCTTTAATGTTCGTGTGTGTGTGTGTGTGCGCGCTCGCACACACATGGATGTGGGTATGTGTGTAGCCCCAGGGATCCAACCTACAACCTTGCGCTTGCAAGGCAGGCAGTGGTACCCTGAGCTAAATCCCCAGCCTTCTCGAGTTCTTTAGATGTATCACCAAAATATTTTGGAAAGGGGCTGGGGAGTTAGCTCAGGGGTTCCGGCGCCTGTCTTGCAAGCGCAAGGACCTGGGTTCGATCCCCGGTAACCACATACCATACCGGGCATGGAGACTCACGCCCAGCAGCAACCAGTACCACATACCACAGCGCCGGGCGTGGTGGCTCACAACTGTAATCCCAGCACTTGGGAGGCAGAGGCAGGAGGATTGCTGTGATGTGAGTTGGAGGCTGAGCTCAGGGCCAGCCTGAACCACAAAGCAAGACCCTGTCTCAAAAAAACCTAAAAAAGAAAAAAAATTTTGGAAAAATTTATTACTTTCTATCATACACACAAATATTACAAGCCAACTTTGTTCTTTTTCTTCCCCAGCTCTGAAATCAAGCATTTTCTTCAAAGAACACTAGAGTTTAAATGTTGTCACTGTGTGTATGTGCATGTGGACAGATTTGTGTGTTTGCATAGAATGGCATTTGGAGATCAGTATCTGGACACTAGGTTTGGTCACCATTACTGAGATGACATATCCTCAGACTTTCTTACTGGAAAGAGCTAAAGAACTGCTAAAACACTTTCCTTGTCAGTAACACACAATACCTGATGTTCACCACTTACAGAGGAGAGATTTATTTTGACTCATGTTTTTTGTCTATAGTTGGCTTGTTACAAGTCAGGAAAAGAGTAAAAGAGTCATGATAAAAGAGTCTTATGGAAGAAATCCAAGAAGCAGAATGAACAGAGGGAAACAGAGAGGGAGATATATCCTTCTAGGCCATGGCCCCAATGCCCCAACTCTTCCAACTAGGCTTCTCCTAATAGCAAATCAGTTGTACCATCCCATAAGCCCATCTCCTTCCAATCTCCAAATACATGAAGCTTTGGGGGCCAAAGCATTTTGCCCTTCATCCCCGAAAGATTCTTGTCCATCTCATTATGTAAAATGTATTTAGTCCATCTCTAAGAGGTGCTGAAGTCCTAATGGTTAAAACATTGGTGAAAAGTCCAAGGCCAGAGCCTCCTCTGAGACCTCAAGCAAATTCTTAGCTGTGGATGCCTACAAAAAATAAAAAAGAAAGTGAAACACTGCCAACATACAATAGCACAAAGTAAACTTTCCCATGCCTAAAGGAAGAATAGGGGAATAGAAGCCAGTTGGACCAAAGCAAGACTAAAATGCAGCAGGGAAAACATTAAATCTTATAGTTCCACATCCATCATCTGGGGCACACTGTGGTGAGATAGGCACTCTGAAGGACTCAGGCAGCCCTCCTTCTATGGCATATGTTGCCAGTGCTTGCAGCCCTCTTGGGCTGGGTTTGCTCACCATTCTTCAGTTGTTCCACACACCTGGATTCTCCAATTTCTTGGAGTCTCCGTTGCACTTTCGATTCATTTTCACAGTTTCACTCACTCCCTTCTTTGGAGCTTACTGCCTGGCTTCTCAGGCTTTCTGAAATTTGGGTGTAAGTCTTCATGACCCCACATTTTACATTCTGTGTGCTCATCAAACCAAAACCATTAAAACCTCTTAAAAACTGGGAGCTAAAGAAGTCTGTCCTCCTTTAACTTTGTGTGTCAAGTGTTTGTCTCAGCAGCAAGAAAAGTAACTAAGACTAAAATACACTGCAAGCTTTATTTCAGTTTGCTCCCTTTCCATGTTTGTAATTCTTTTCTCTAACAGTGAAGAACCTGAGTCTCATAACCTCAGTGTATTTGTGCACTGGACCTATCTCTAGTTGTCAGTCTCTTTTTGTCAGCACTGTTCACTGACTGGGCATTTTCCTTACTTCATTCTACCTCTCACATCCTAAGTTGGGTGACTGTAGATGCTTTCTTTATTTGGCTTGACTCCATACACCAGGTTACCATTACCACACTATGAGATCCCTTTCTCATTCCTCGTCAGCTCCCACCCCTTGTGTTAGAGGATTACCCTTATTCACCAATGGGAATGCTGCTTTTTACTCCATCTCTCCTACTGATTTTAGGACCAAATTGTCCTTTTATAAACTTTTTTTTTGAAATAAAACTTTTTTTCTGTTTATAAATAACTATTGAGTTTGTGTTTCATCATTTTGGTGTTTTAATTGATAGTCATTATCAGTCAATCAGCTTTGAATTGGCTCATGTTTAGTAATCATTGTATATTATTATCTACTCAGCTTAAAATTTTTATGTGTCCGTGTATTTTCAGCATCATTTTTAGTGAGTGTATATATTCTATTACAGACATGGAACATTAATTTCTTTAACTAGTTACTTCTTACTGGCTATATAATTTCTATCATTTGAGTGGTAATAAAGCTTTCCTTAAAGTTCTTCCTCCATCATATACTGGTTACATTTTGCCTCTCCCAGTCAATTTCCTCATCTATAAGATAAGGAAAGAATAGATCCTCATAAGTGTTTTTAAAGGATTAAATGAGACACTACATATAGAGTATTTAACACTTGGTAATGATGTTTACATTTTCTTTAGTTTCCTCAGTTATAAAATAAAAAATACAATATCCACCTCACAGATTTTCTTTGTGAGAATTAAAAATGAGTTATCACATCTACCATAAACAGCATATAAGCACTCAATAAATTTTAAAAATTACTAACCATGAACCAATTCAGATCTGATTGATAATGACAATCAATTAAAAGGCCAAAATGACGAAACACAAACCCAACATTTATTTATAAACAGACAAAAAAGTTCTATTTTTTAAAAAAAAGTTTGCAAAAGTTTCTTTGACCCAAACATCTGGAGCTAAGAGCAATTATATGGTCCCAATTTCTCTGGTTTATTTCTGGAACACACTGGCAAGTTGTACTTGTTATTTAAATTACCAAACCTGTTTTTAATTATGCCATTACATTTATTATTCAACTGTAATCTTCATCATTAAACCATTTTTCATCACTGCTCCTTTGAAGGAAGAAAAGTATTTTCCTGTTTATCAGTTCCTTATTATTCCTTTTATTTAGTTATAAGGCTATTTCCAACCAAATTCACAGGTCTTTAGGATTCTTTTCTAGTAGCAGTCATTTGGGATGTTTGCTGATGTATCTGGAACCAAGTCAACATTTCCACTGCTGCACATTTTAGTATCTTGAACAAATTTTAAGTGGTTTCTTTCTACCCTATCCCTTCCTCAAGCAGATTCTACAAGTCCTGACATGCCCTTGTGAGTGAGCCAGGGATATCCCTACCAAGCATGAAAGTGAAACCTCTAGAAACCCATTTCCATTTCTTTCCACATTATGTTCCATTTGCCTTTCTATTGAACTTCCTCCTCTTCAAAGAATTCCCATCCGTCAAGAATCCCCAAGATGTGAGTCTATACTTTTTCAGGGCTCTCTCTCTCTCTGTTCCTCCTATCTGGGGCAGAGTATGTGCTCTCCTCTGCTGAAAACCTCCTTGTTTTGAGGCTCTGGTCAGGCATCTGTTGCCCGAGGGAGGATCAGATTTATTGAAGCAGGAATGCAAAATGAAACAATTACTCTTCAGCTTTTGCGTTTCGAGAACAGTTCTGAAACCCACAGCTGAGACAATAGTAAAGAAAAAAAATCAAGATGTTTGAGAAAGAACTTTTTTTTGAGTTCTTAAAATCTAAGAAGTAAGAAATAATGGAGCTGCAGGAGTTAGTCCTTTCTCTCCATCTTATTCTAAATAGTACCCTAGGTGTACCTGCTTCCTTGTCCTACGAAAGGTAAAAAATAAAGTAACAAAAACCTTGGAGATGCTCCAGATGAGAACACATGCTTGTTGGGTCTGCTAGCCTGACCTTCCAGTCTCCTTTACCCTGTTCCATCTCATTACAGGTTCATAAATATGCACTTCGTGTCACAAATACAATTAAGATCTGAGTGAATTCTGGGACAAGCTTGCGTGTTGAGAGCCCCTGAGATCACCCAGCATTCTCTCAGTTATAATCCATCCAGAGAAGCAGGAGGAGGCATCTAAGTGGAGCCGCTTGGCCTTTCCACTCCAAAGATCTATTTATCTATGCATTTGTTGCTGTGTTGCTCTAGCTCCTTTTGTGTGGCGTGATCTGTGTGCAGTGGTTTGATCTGTGTGCAGTGCTTTTCTGCTACTGTGGTGCCTCTTTGTGTTTGTGCTTATCTTCGGTTGGCACAGATTTCCCGAGTGACTTCCTATGATCTTCAATAAATTTAACGGCTTACTACTTACTGCCAGGTATACACTAAGCAATTCTTTCATCATTGTACAAAAGAACCTATGGTATTACTCCACGTGTGAAACTTAACACAAAACTGTTCCAAGCGAACTATACCCTGCTCTGTTGCTCTGTGCTGTACAGGAGAGCGGGTTTCAGGTTTTTTACCTAACCTGAGTAACCCCATTTTGTAAAGCAGCAGTTTGCTCCATTTTTAATTCAAGTGCTAAGGCAGAATGACTTGGTAACTTGTTTGTATGAATAATCACCAGATGTTGGGCACACTAAATTTAAAAGGACAACTTCCTGTTGCATGGCACAAATTGATAAATAAATTAACTATGCTACTAAAAAATTACATCTTTAAACTTAGCAAGTTAAATCAGGAGCATATGGATCACAGATATTTCAGAGCAAATCGGGCCTTTGAGCTTGTCAGACACTCCTGACCAAGGAATGGTGCCATCCCCTTACCTGAATCACATAGAGGATGGATGGCTGACATTGGGTATGGCGGAGCACAAGCAGGCCCTTCATCTCTCTGGATCACGTGGAGAACATGTCACAAGATCAACAGGTGGCAGACTCTGACTGTGTCCTCCAGCTTTGGCTCAGCTGCATTTCCCTGCTTGACAAGATCCACTCAGGTTGCCAGCTTTGAACCATATCATCTTCACTTTCTACCTTTGCTCTCCGTCTTGCCTCTTTGAATTGTGTGGACACTCTTCACCCTTCTCAGTCTCTATGTGAAGTGTGATGTGTGACTTGAGTGTTTCAGATACTAGTTATTAAGACTGGAGAAAGAAAAACTTGTGATTATTCTACCAAACAAAATCGGAGTGCTCAACAAGTTAAATCTGATGTACTTTGTGACACAGACTTGCCTTGTCTACATTAATGGCATAACTTCCTTGTGACAAATACATAATAAAGAAAACAGATGAAAAAAACACCAGTCTGGAGAATAGAGAGTCTTCCCCAAGACCAGGGGAACAATGAATCAAGGGAAGTGGCTGACGTGGAAGACTGAGGAGGTACACAGCCTGCCCACTATGGGACTGAAAACCTGGAGGGTGCCTGATAGAAATTTCTTGGGAAATGTCAGGATTGTGAGACAGAAGGAGGTTCATGTCCCAAAGTACAACTCAGCAATGGATGTTGGCTCAGAGCATCCATGTGGAACATGGCACAGACTCATACACTCATACACCCAGCACAGTACAAGAGAGTAGCCCGTGTTCCCCAGGCTCGGAAAATAGAAACTACCTGAAGGTAGGGATGGGGGCCATGGGAAAGAGAGGCCAGGAGATCGAAATGTGACAGCATTTGATCAGTGAGCTCTGAGGGGTCAGTTGAGGATGACCACTTGAGAAGCAAATAAAATATACAGCATCAATGTTGGTAACCATTGATGCATGGAGAATACTAGGTTACCTAGCAGCAAAAGACCAAGGACCATGGATACTGCCCAATGCCTGGGCCCCTGCAAGCTCCTTTCAGTAACACTGTTAGTCCCACTGTCTCCCTTATTTGACCAGCACACCCATCCTTAGCTATTATGAATATTTTTTTCTGTTTGTAGTTTTTTGAGAGAGGGTCTCGCTTTGTAGTTTAGGCTGGTCCTGAACTCAGCTTTTTACTCAGCAATCCTCCTGCCTCCACCTCCCAAGTGCTGAGATTACTGGCATAAGCCACCACACTGGGCATTGTGGTATGTGCTACTGATTGCTGGTGGACGTGAGTTGCCACACCTAGCATTGTTGTACTTGAAGACAAGCCCTAGAACCACTGAGCTAAATCCCCGACCACACCTGCTATTCTTGGACAGTCTTTTCTTCTCAACTTCATCCATCAAACTCCTTTTCATTCTTCAAAGACCGGGATCAGCTATTGCTTCTTCCCAGCATCCACTTTATTAGTGGATCTACTTTATTAGTGTCTAAGCACAGAATCAGGAGAGTTGGCTGAAAAAACCACACTGATCAAAACTGAGCATATTCCTTGCCAAGACAGGAAGAACCATGTTACTGATGATGGCACTTCAGTCACTCTATGAGCAGGAATTTAAAGGACTGTATATTGAGAATAAAGGAAGAAATTCTCCAAAGGAAGCCAGATTTTGAAATCATGTCTCTGCTTTTATACTCATCTCTCTAGCTGGTCATCAGACTAGCTTTACTCATAGAAGGCAGGCCCAGGTCTCAAGTTCTGCGGTTCTGACAGTTCTCAGAGGAAGCCAGGAGGCATGGGCCTTTCAGTCCCCTCAAGACTGCACAGCAGCCAGAGAGGATTGGTGAAGAGTTTTAACTGCGGTTAGCAGTGCTCATGCTTATCTTCTCCTTTGGACTAAAGATGGTCAAGATCAGCATGCCTCTATGCAGATCACCACAGCCCCTGCTCCCACTAAGCAGCATCATAGCTGTTTCTTGCATGGGATAGACTCTGGATGATGGCTGCAACCCAGCTCTAGAAGGGTACTGTGAAACCGGACCTCTGCTGTCTTGGGCTAGCGGAAGGTTTACCTGACTTTTCCCAGTAACCCCAAAGCAAAGCAGTACACTACCTAAAAACACAGTGTCGTCTGAGGAATAAGTTTCTATGGTATAAATAAAAGACAGTAGCCCTAAGACCTGGCAGGCAGGGAGCTGGAGAGTGGCTGGCACTAGCTGCTTGTGCGTCACCAGTTTGGTATCTGTCCTGGGCTCTTGATCCCCAGCGATCCGATCCTACAGTCACCCACTGTCACTGCTTATGATGATGATGGGAAGGAATTTTAGGAATTTTGCCAATTGTGGAGAATGGGTAATTGACCTTTCATGAAGTCTCTCTAGATTCTGAAGAACTGACTGATCCTGAGTTAAAACTGGCTCACAAGAGAAAGGACCTTGATAAAAATCTTATCCCGTTGAGATAGAAATCTCTCCAGAAATCTAAATTTGCCATGTACTTTCTTCCTTTTCAAAGAATGCATGCCAAACATGTCTATACTTTGCTGTGACTATTCAAAACCACCATTGTCTGGGAAGACAGAACTGTCTGTTGTACATTAGATTGGCCTGCATTCTATTATTTGAAAGTGGAATTTCTAAGCACTTCTTCACTCTACTGATACTCTTTCAGCTGTCTCTTCTCAGTATGCCTACTTACAACAAATGAACTGAAAGTGTAAATGAGTTCTAAAATGTATGGTAGGTATTGTGAAATAGTAGGAAAGTATTCAAAGGGAAAAGGCGGGTCGGGGTAAGTAAAGAAAGGAATGAAAAAAATTGATGATTAAAAAAAGGAAGCAAAGCTTATGTATATAGGGCATGGGGGGTTGGGGGGGTCAGAGGAATGGGAAAAATGAGAATTAAGTCATGTTATGTACTGGTGCAAACTATGAATGCTGATTGTGACCATACTATGTATATAAAGTGCACTAATAAAATCAATTTTTTAAAAAGAGATCTCTTTCTATTTGGTTTTAATTCTTTTGAGGATGTGAGCATGAGATGATCGTGACTGTTAACATGCAGAGCAAGGGTTGCAAAGACCTGGCACGACATCTACCCATCTCCATCCTGCACCCAAACACCACCAATACCTCACTCATCCTACATGTAGCCCAGAATCCATCACAAAAAGTGCTCTATACGTAGCCTTTATCAATTAATTAGGGTGGGTATAGGGGCTGAAACCCATTTTGCACAGGATGGTACAAACATGTTTGGTCTTGCGGGCAATAAATGGCACTTGAAGTTGGGTAATTTGACAAGATTTTAATAAAGAATCTTCTCACCACAATATGGGTAGAATTTAAGGAAGCTGCACTCTGTCACAGTGTTAGCTTTCCATTGCTGTGACAAAATAAACTTAAAATAAATAACTTAAAGTAGCAAAGGTTTATTTTGACTCAGTTTCAGAGGTTTCAAGCCATAGTCACTTAGCTATGTTGCTTGAGGCCTGTGTTGGCAGGCAGTATGTGGTAGTACAAAGCTGTTTACTTCAACATAGCCAGAGCTATGAGAGAGGGAGAGGGCAAAGCTAGAAAGAGAGAGGGGCCCAGATTCCAATAACCCTTTGGAAGGCACACCACCAGCCACTTAATAGCCTTCCACTAGGCCTCGCCTCCTAAAGATTCTATGACTGCCAACCATGCCACTAGCTCTCAACCAAGCCCCACATGGTCCCCTAGATGAAAGACAGAAGCCATAACACATATTTTGGAGTTAGCAACAACATGAATCTTTATGACCTCATTACCTAAGGAGCAAAGAGTCCAAAGAAATAATAGTTGCCAGAACCTGGTCTTACTCCTGATAGGAGCTGTGTCTGGGTAGAAGGCTGCAGCCAAATTACTAAGACTCTGTAAGAGAGTGGTAGGAGATAAATCCTTGACCTCCTGCTCTTATACTCTGGGGACTTTCAAGTGATTTCTGTAGGCTAAACCTAATTGGAATGCAGAAAGCAAGATGCATCCTTTCAGCACAGTCTTTGCAGACTATTCCTAAGGCACAGAACAGGGGAAAGCATCGAAAAAAGACATAGGAGGCCCCTGAGGTCATCCAGCACCAGGGAGAAATGGACTTTAGATAATGCTGGAGAACAGGAGATAGAAGTGTGATTGCGGATAAGTGGGCACTAAATGTTTTGACGTTCAAGAAATAGGAAAGCTGGCATCTGTAACGTTTCTTCTAAATAGAATGGCACACATTTGAGTATTAAATTCAAGCATGGTGATTAAACATTTAGTATAAAAGAACAGGATTTGGGGCTGAGGGTGTAACCTAGAGATAGAGTGCTTGCCTAGCATGCACAAGGCCTTGGTTATGGACAAACACAAAAACCAAAAACAAACAAACAAACAAAAAACCCAGAATTATAGCAAGAATTAAGTTTCAAGACAGAGAAAATACTCTTTGTTTGGATAGTGTTAGTTTTACCTCCTTTTTCCTATCTGGTCCCTGCCCTAATGAACTCTAGTCAAGGAAATTCATACATATCACAAGATTTCTCAGCTTCATAAAATCAGCCAGCCCAATTTCTTGTTCTCTTTCTGTATCCTGCCTGTCTACTGTATCATTTATCTGTCTATCATCTATCTATCCATCTCTCTCTCTCTCTCTTACTAGGTTTGAATTCTGGAGTCTAACACAGCATGTTAATATCCCATGACTGTTTGTGTTTTTAGTTATTTAAAGCAACACTTACTTCACCATTTAATACCTGTATATGTTAGGGTGGAGGGATAGTCCTGCTGTGAGTTAAGAGCCCAAGCAGAGTAGAACAATACTCATAATTGATATTAAATACATATAATGACATTTATCTTGGCCATGGGGCCATTTTTGCTTCTTGGTTCTTGGCTGCATTCTCCACAAGTGAGTCTGTAAATGACCAGGTTCCAGAGGGACGAGGTGCTGGCAGACCTTGCTTCCCGAGCTCGCAGTGGGTTCTCTCTCTCTCTCTCTCTCTCTCTCCCAAATCAGCTTGGGGCTCCCACAGTGGAAAACACTGTCATCCACCCTGGTTTTTCTATTTCCGGTCTACAACTGGTCCTTGTCAAAGACTTGACCAAATATACAACTCTTCTTCCTGGTATTTGGTCCCCAAGTTCAGTTGTTGACCACATCAAAAAGATTCTGCCTCCTTAAAAATTTTTGGCTCTGCATCTCCTTTTCCATTTCCATGACCTGCACCGTTTTTGTGAGCAGTGTGTATATCCGCTAATCATCTGTGCTGCTACAGTCTGACCTGCTGCTTCTGTCCAGACAGTTTTTGTGAACCTCTGTGTGAGAAAGTGTGTCCTGATCTTCCTGCAGAACCTCCCAGGGATGCTCACTGCTCTGAGCACACTCACAGTTGAACAAAGGGTAATTTTCTACTGTGGGCTGCAGGTTCCGCTTCTCAGGCTTCTCCACACCCTCCCTTCCCTGCCACCTATTTGTCCCTTTTACCACTGCAGCTAACTAGGACTTGCTCATAATTCCCCTACTTATGGCTCTTCTATGTCATTTTCCATTCTTTAAGAACATGCACGCACCACTTTTTCTGCCATTCCTATCAAATTTCACTGTGCAAAGTCCACACAAATGGATACTTTTTGTATGAGACTTTTCTGGTTTCCCCAACCCAAAATGACATTTCTTGAACTATACCATCAAATGCTTCATTCATGTTTTTTATTTCTATTTCTTGCTACATTTTTTTGTATGCACAGTTAAGTTCCTCTTCAAATTAAGTCCCTGAAGGACTTGCTATTCTCCTTCCCCCTATAACTAGCTACCCAAGGAGGCCATTCAAAACATTTGTTGAATATAACTGAACCCAGAAATAACATCCTGTAATAGAATGGATAAAAGGAAACTTAACGTGTTTGTGACGTGTGTTTGTGATGTGTGTTTGTGCATGTGTGTGCTTATAGAAGAGAGATTTGTTCACATCTCATGTATTTCACACATCTTTGAAGAACAGAATTAAATTCCTCACAACAAATTAATCTGAGATGCCATCTGTCCAGTGATGCTGTTAGCCCTGAATTGCTCTTTTATTCTTACTATGACACAATTGATTTTGTGCTTTTTAATGTTTTTTACTTTAGCTTACATTCTATTTACTTTCTTGGCTTATTTTATGTATGTTTCTAAATAACAGAAGTATAGAGGCTGGAGATTTAGCTCAGTGGTTCCAATACCTGCCTTGCAAGAGCAAGGTCCTGGTTCGATTCCTGGTAACCACATACAACAATGCTGGGTTTGGTGACTCATGCCCACCAGCAATCAGTACCACGTACCACAGTACCAGGCATAGTGGCTAATACCTGTAATCCCAGCACTTGGGAGGCAGAGGCAGGAGGATTGCTGTGAGTTCAAGACTTGCCTAGACTACATAGTGAGCTCAGGGCCAGCCTAAACTACAATGCGAGATTCTGTTTCAAAAAATAATAATAATAATAATAAAAACAACAACAACAATAATAGACATATAAAAAAGGTAAGTTGTCCTTTTAGTAAAAAAAAATCAATGAAATATTCCAGACCTAGTATTTTCTATTAGCATACTCAGCAGTACAGTAAATGTTGCTGGGGATTTAGTTCAATAGCACTGCACTTACCTTCCAAGAGCAAGGGTCCAAGTTTGATCTCTGGTACCCCTCCCAAAATATAAAAAATGTTGAACAGAAATGCCAGGATTTTGTATTACATGTACTGTATCTTTTCAAAAAAACCTTTCTATTTTTCCTTTGTAGTATGTTTCCTGATAAACTAATCCTTTAAATGAAAATTATAAGGAATGAGAAAATATTGGTACTCTGAAAAGTAAACATTCACAAAAATAAAATCCATTCAAAATATAGTCACAGTTTGTGCTTTTCCGTTTTTCTTAAATTATTTTCAATGATTTTTCAAGAGATCAAACTTTATACAACAAAAATACTAAGCAAATTATTGAGTTACTAAAAAAGCTGTCCATCAAATTACATAATATTCATATACTGTAAATCATACAGTATTTACGTATCTTTATGAGGTATAATAAAAAAATGAATGTTGCTGCCAAATGGCATCCAATAAAAATGAGGCTCATAAAAACATTGCAGAGTGTGACCTCATCCACTTTATTCTCTAGACCTGACACCTGTGCCTTCCGGTTCTTTTCCAGAGTCAAAATACTATGAAAGATAAAGTTCTCGAATTGATTCAGGATGTCCAGGCAGCCGTAACAGTGCAATTAAAGACATTAAAGAGGCCCTCCACAACTGCTCAGAAAGTGCTAAGAATGATCAGTTATGTGTTTCAAGCAAGGGGGAGTGTTTCGAGGAGGAGCCACAGCAATGTGTCTTTTATGATCATATGTAGATAGATAGATGATAGATAGATAGATGATAGATAGATAGATGATAGATAGATAGATTCACTTCACTGTTTGATCACACTTCATAAGTTCACCCTGATGGGTTTTTAAGGTTGAAAGGAGCAAAATGAATAACCTTAAGGAGGAAAAATGACCTTTAGAGAAAAGAATACTTTGAAAAATGTAGAACATTCTCTTATTTGCATTGGCTCTTTCATGTTAGTCTTTTCTAGATAAGCAATAACTCAGTGAACCAAGTGCAGACCAAAAATCAACAGTGAAATATGTCTATTTCATGAACACATCTTTGTTTTGTTTAGTATGCTCTGAGTGTTCCTTGTAACTGTCTATTTTAGGGACATGAACTAGAGTTAACCCCAAAATCTTTGTCATAATTTATTACATTTTAAAAACAAGGAAACTTCTTTCTTTCTTCTTTTTACTTCAGCTAATAATAAAAAATGGCTTATGATTTCATAGTAATGCAGTAGCTGGAGCAAATAGCAGGACAGTAAGATAAATCTCCAGGGTGATAGGAAATATTTGTGGATAAATCAAGAAAAAACAGTCACAAGTGTTCAGATTACTGGAAGTAGACTGCATTTCAGTGTGGCCTTGCTTTCTATATGTTCAACACACAAACTGTGCTTGTTGCTCTGTCTTCAGACAAAAGCCAGCCACTGATCCTATACTCTGAGCGTGTGATCGCTACCTGATGATGTGTTCTTACTTTCTTTTTTTTTTTTTTTTTTAGGTTTTTTGAGACAGGGTCTCGCTTTTGTGGTTCAGGCTGGCCCCGAGCTCAGCCTCAAACTCACATCACAATCCTCCTGCCTCTGCCTCCCGAGTGCTGGGATTACAGGCATGAGCCACCACGCCCGGCATTGTGGTATGTGGTACTGGTTGCTGCTGGGTGTGGGTCTCCACACCCAG
>PVIR01019953.1:0-31139 GCA_004026965.1 Petromus typicus
TACAAAAAGCTGATTGTTGCAGGCAACTTGAATATCACTACTTGCACCACCAGTAGACTGAAATTAAACCATCACACCAGAGAGATTTATCTGTGAGGCAGAAAGGCTTGCATATTAGGGCATAAGGGATCTGGTTCTTTCCAAATGTACATTCCTAATTCTGATGAATTCTGATTAGAGCCTGACTTTTGAGATTCAAACCCAACTCAGAAAGTTGCTTAACTTTTCCCATGAAGAACATGAGACTAGTGGGAAGATCTACTTCATAGGATTATTTTAAAGATTAAAACAGTAAATATTTGTAAGTGCTCAGAGTATTCTTAACAAATGTGTAAAATCTGAAAATGTTTATTAAGTAATAGTGAAGACACACATATGTATATGGAGATCAACAATTAATTTCATGTGGCCTATTGACACGAATAACTCAAGACCTTCCAGAAGCCATCTACCTTCCTCTAGCCTTGGGTTTCAGTTTCATATGAGAGCTCACAAGACTGAAGGTCACAGCATTCTGACCTCCAAGTTGTCCCTATCCGTGGTTCTAGCAGTGAGGCCGCATCTACTCCTAACCTCCGACCACTCGAGGAAGCACCAGGAGGTGATCAGGAAACACGATTAAGACCCTGCCGACCCCGCCACACTCTTATTCTCAGAATGGTTTAATTACAATTTTTGACATGAAGAGAACTATTTCTGCTCATCTATTGAGAATAGTTTTAGAGAGAAAAATAGTGAAATTGGCTGTTTCAGTGAATTTATAATAATACAGTTGTACAATTAAGCTAGGAGAGTAAAAAGAGTTAGTCTATATAATTTTCCCTCTTACAGCAGTACTCATTAGAGTACAAATTGAGGTCTCAGATGCAATAATGTTCGGGTAACTCAGCCAGAAAATAGTAGTTTCAAATGTTCAGAGTAGACTCGACGTCCAAAATTTTAAGCGACCCTATTTTATTAATAGTTCATTCAAAAAAAAAAAAAAAAAGCTGAAGAATGATCAAACTACTGTATTGCTTATTGTTATTCATTATTGCTGATATTATGCTTTATGTATCCCTACAGATTAGGAACAAATGCATTTTTAATCATTAAAATGACAAGTATTCATTATCTGTGAAGGATTCGGACGCTCTGGTTCATCGTTATATCGATCCAGGGAAGTGGACGCTATATGTTCGCCAAAGCAGGAGCCACTCAAGCTTCTGGAAGGAAGCTGAAGGAATGTGGGTCGAATCTTAAGCAGTTTTCTCGTCCAGCCTCAAACTCCAGGCAGGTCCCAGGGGTCAGGCTCCTTCTCTTCCCACAGCCTGGAGCCAGAGATGGCTGCAGAGCTACATACTCGGGCTGTAACACAGCAACTCCGTTATCAGCTGGTCTAGGAGGTGAAAAATGGCAGGACCGTCAGTCACCTGGCAGGAACAGCTGCTCCGATTCTGAAGAGGCGCAAGGAGGGAAGGGCAGCTCCACGTTATAGGCTAGGAAGACAGTCTTCCCACCTGCGTGATGTGGAACAGCCTCCGCACACCTGGGCCGGGAGGGTGAGCGCCTCCATTATGCCAGGGAGCGAATGAGGCTCCAGCTCCCCTATGGCAGGGAGCTAAGGTAAGGAATGCCTAATGGCCCTGCAAAATAGGATTTCCAGGGGCAGATGTAGCATTTCACATTCAAGTGACTTTGAGGAGTGGTGGGAAGAGGAAACAAGAAAAGAAGATGCAGAAGGAGAGGAAGTAGAGAAGGGAGGAGGAAGCAAAAGGACAAATGTAACTAGAATTCTGTCTCGCTTTTCTCCCATCTGACTCTGTTATTCGTCTCCTGGTGCCTAGAGTATAAAGAAGTGGGCTGCACGTAGGGGCGTGTTAGTTGAACAAATTCTCCTTCCTACAATTCCATCTCAGAACGAACATACCTTTGTATTTTTACACTTTTATGGAGGCATGTCTGATATCTATAAAATGCACAGTTTAGTGACTTTTGACACATGAATCCATCATCTTAATTGGTAAGGACATATTCATCATCCCCACAAAGTGTCCTCAGACCCCCCACTAGAATATGGCCTTCTCTCCCTAACCCCTTCTCACACAAATATGATCTACTTGTGTTCAGGAGACTGATTCACATTGTCTATTCTTTTATATAAATAGAATTGTAAATATTCTCTCTTGTCTGACGTGACAGTGCCATATATGGGCATGTTTGGTTCAATGGTGGACTGCATATACTATTGTGGTCTCACAAGATTATATTGCCTAGTGACATTGCAGCCCTCTTAGTTTGTGTTCACACAACAAAACTACCTAATGACTCATTTGTATAACATGTTTTATCCTTTAAAATGCAGGGATGTATTTCTTAAATCAATCTTTCACATTTATTTTCTTCTGCCCTGTCTCACTCTTCATTATTTCTCCTCCTTTTCCCTAACCCTTAAACAGTTTTAAATACCAACATTCACCAGCCAATACAAAAGCTGTCCTTGCACATCCATCTGCACAAACCCAAACCTTTCACAGACCATGTGTTAGAATTAGTTTGATGTCATGATAAGACAGACACATATGTATTACACCATGAGTGAAAGGCTAGCCAGCTCCTCGGCAAGGTGAGAGGGTTAGGGCAGAAGACCTATCCTTTCTATTTCCATCTTAGCTCTGATGTTTACCACAACACAGGAGAGGCAAAAAAATTGAAAGAAACAGAGGGTAGGTATTAGGACGCATAAGATTTAGAATGACTTGTATATGTCTGTGGTTCTTCATATTTCTCTTTAAAATGCCTTAACACCTAATCAAGTCTAACCATCAAGGACAGTCAGATTAGACAACAAAATGAGCCATCAACCAAAGACGTCACAGTCAAGCTATTCTGGATCTAGAATTTAAAAAAGAGCCATCCACTAAGACATTTAAGAAGATTGCTTGAAGAGCAGAGCTGCTTTTAAATCCAACACCTCCACTCAAATGCAAAGTCATTTCTTCTGATGGTTCTAGTGCAGGGAAAGTTGCAGCAGCAAACCTGTCAGCACCCTGTCATCACAGGCACTTAGACTTCAAGCTCACCTGCCTGGTAAATACATTCTGTGCTCGCAGAGAAGCACGGCAAACCCCAGGTGTCAGGATGGGGTAGAAGCACCTGAGGTTGGATCCCAAAGTCACACACTCTGACCCTCTGACATTTCCCACTGGCAGTGGAGGTCAGTGAGGGTCAGTGGATCCGGTGGTGGGAGGTATATGCCATTATTTTTTTATAATGAAAATAATAAACATTGTTAAAATGAGTAAAAGGGGGGTAGAGGAATTCTTAACTGACCAAAACAATGCCTTTCAGAGTGCCTCAAGACATATGGAGGTCTTTTTAAAACAGTTTTAATTAGAACCCCCAGAATTTCCACCCTCGTAGCACTAAGGTGGGGCTTGAGAACTTCTGTAGTGATGTTGCTGGTCTGGAGATGAATCCTCAACAGTGTTCCAAATCAGTGGTCAGTAACCTTTTGGCTAAGGGGAGCAGTTTTATAGAACAAATTATTTTTATGGATGAGGAATGTGGTTTTAGGATGGTTCAAGTGCATTGTATTTAGGGTGCACCTCATTTCTGTTCATTATATTGTAGTATATAATGAAATAATTATATAACTCACTATAATACAGAAACAGTCAAGGGATTGAGATAATTTTCCTGCAATAGGCAGCCCCCTCTGGGGATAGTGGGAGGCAGTGACCCCTGAATTATGCTGCTATGCCAAAGTTATGATCTTATTTTGATTATTGTCACTGAAAAAAAAAAAAAAGCTGCTTGACAAAGGCAGAATGTTGGAAATGGAAAAAGACTTTCTGGTGCTTTTGTGGCAATCTCAGAATATTTTGCCTTGACTTTAGGATATTCAGAGATTTAAATTTATCTCAGACATACATTTAAGGCCACTGTCATTTGCACTCTCAAGCAGTTTATTATCTCCTAGCACAAAGCTGATTCACCTCTTACTCAAAACTGGATGACAGATCCATACCTTCCTAGTCTGGGCATCTTTTGTGTTTGGAAAGTAATGTTCAAACTCTTTTGAAAGCTGATATGACCCACTTTTACGCTGACTTGATTATGTACAAGCTGGGAGAGATAATACCCTAGCTCTTTTTCAAAATCTTGGAACATGTCAAAATCCTAATGCTCACTCATCATCTCCATGATTCCAGCTTGGCTTTGAATGCACCCACTTTATCTGCCAACTTTATCACAGTTGTTTTCCTTTGAAGAGTTCATTGAACTAGTTGACTATAAGTAAGCAAGTTTTGAGACCTCTTCCGTGTCCCTAAAATGTGTTGCCAGTGGTGAATGTTTCTAAAAGACATTTCTGGAATGGCTCTCATACCTCCCAGACTCTGAGTAGTGATATACATTTAGAAAGCCATAGCACTTCTGTGTTTAAGATCACACATGTGTGTGCTCTATGGGTACATTTCCTTACATAAACAAAGGTAGGTTAAGGCTACCTTAACCTACCTACCAAAGGTAGGTTGAAAATTGTTGATATTTTAATCAACTCTTACAAAATATTGTCAAATTCAGATGACATTTACTGGCTACCCAGCGCTTCCCTATGGAGAGCACAGTATATGGACTAACATATTGAAATTATTTCTTTGAGCTGAAAACCTTTGAAACCAGAAAGCCACCCTCTCTTGGCAGTTGCTCCATCCAAGAATATACCAACACAAATGACTGATTCAGTTTTCCTGAAATGTAATCATTCAAAGACTTGAATAGTTCTGCAGCTGTGGTGCTGCTTGGCCAAAAACTACATGTAACACATCCTTGTGCACTGTCTCCTGCATGCATACCACGCAAAAGCAAGCACGATTGCCTTGGTGTTGACATGAGAATACTAGATTTCATACCATGGGACTCATTAATAATCCCATGGAGGCACAAACACAAGCCTCATTACCATCTGCTCTTTCATCAACTCATTTAGTTATGGTCCCAGCCAAAGGAGGAACATGTGCCACCTTTTGAAGTGCAGCTCTCCTAAAAGTTTGTGACAAACATCCTTAGGAGCAGTCAGAATCAACACTTTGCCATTGATCAAGGGCTTCTTAGCTTTAGTGATGTGTTTAGCTCCAAAGAATGATATTCCCGGTGCAGCAACATTCGCTCAAGTGGTACCTTCACTAATTGCTTCTGTTCTTCATGTCCACTTTTTCCTTTTAAAAAACTCCCAAGTCGTGCCTTTTAATGTACAGTGCTTGGTCTCTATGTGACAAAGAAGTTTTGAAGATTCCGTGGCTTTATTGGGCAGGTAGTCACCACATCACATATTCTTCAAAGCAGGCTTAACGTACCCGAATCACAGGCTTAATGAATCTGAATCAGTAATTTAATAGGACTCCTGATATTTTCTTTTAAATGCAGTTTTCATTCTGCTGGAATCAGTCTTCTGTCTCATCGGTGAGTCTTCTCCCCTTTGGAAGAATCTCTCCGAGGACTTTATTTGTTGGTTTGTTTTTTACTCAGTTTGGCTGGAGTTAGCTTGCAGAGGTTACCAGAACCAGGACAAGGATGCAGTACAGGGAAGAGGCACATACAGAAGTAATAAATAAAATACTAGGAGGGCCACATTCAGACTAAATAAGTGAGCATCAGACTCTGATGTAAAGCCTACCACCAGATGCAGTTGTATAACTGAAGAACATCCTCACATGGCACTATAAAGTCTGGAACCAGATACAGCTCACTTGTCACTTGCACTCCCTGATGGGGTTTTGACATAAGTCTGATATGGTCTCTGAGCCATCAAAGCTCTCTGCTAATGTGAATGTGTCTTTTCATCCTCTCACCAGCACTAGCATCATCATCTCAATGTCAGGTTAGACCATCGTGCATTGGACTCTCACTACAGGCATGCAACCTGGGTCTCTCAAGTGAGTAGCTCAAGGTAGGGTTTGTGCTCCTGCAAGACTCTAGTACCACACTGATCAACTGGAGGTGAAGTTCAGGCAGCAATAGCAGCAATGGAAATAGCTGTAAATCCAGATGAAGCTCCACTTGCTCACCTGCTGCTCACCTTGTGCTGTGCAGCCAGGTCCTAACAGACCATAGACTTTTTCTAACATAGTACATATTTACCATGGAGAAATACTCTATGATAAAAATTAATGGAATCCTACTCTTCAACAACATGGGTAGAACTGGAAGTTATTATGTTAAGTGAAATAGCCAGGCAGAGAAAAGCAAGTACCACATTCTCTCACTCCTACATAGAATATAAAAAACTGACCTCATAGAAGTCAAGATAGAATGGTGGTTACCAGAGGCTGGGAAGCAGGGATGAGGAAAGGCTAATCATGGGTATGAAGTTATACTTACATGTTTTTTTTTTCCTATGGCACGGTAAGGTGACTATAGATGATGACTATATCATATATTTTTAGCAAAGCTATATTTTGAATATTTTAATCATAAGGATTATATATTAAGGAGATAGACCTATTTGCTCTGACTTGACTATTACACTGTGTAAACTGGTACTGAAACACCCTATAAGTGTGTTTAATTTTCATGTACATGAAATAGTCTTTTACTTTACGATAATATCCCAACTATACTTTCTCTCCACTACTACACGATTCACCATTCTTAGAGCCTTCAGTATCCACCTGAATGAGCCAATCAACATCCCAGATTCTTTGCTGTTTGTCCTTCTTGTTTCATTAGATTTTCTCTCCATCTCACCTCTATCTCCAAGTGTATTATAATACTTGATTCACTTCCAGAAAATTCAGGTATTCCACTTGCTGACCACCATCATTCACCCTTCTGCCAGATTCCCTTATTCCCATCAACAATCCCTTGCCTCCAATAGTATCCTCTACCTTCAGTTCCCTTACATCTTACTCTCTTGTTTACCCAACTGAGGATGTGAACAATCAGTCCCTTAAAATACTATTAATTACCTGATCCTCATTCACTGTACTCCTTATATTATGTACTAAAACCCCAAACCGGGTCGAAGTCAATCAGTTGACTGTCTTATGCTTGCATTCACACAGCTGAATACTGGTCTCCAGAAATATTCCAGTTCACCTTCTTCTGGATTACATTTCCTCCATCCTCAATACTAGGCTGAGGCAGAAGTTGGCAGACTATATGTGACCAGTGAGACAAACTCAGCTTGAATCCTGTTTGTGCTGATAAAATTGTACTGGAAGATATTCTTTCATTAGGTAACCAATTGTCTATGGCTGATTTCATGCTACAGCGGCATGGTTGAGTAAGCATGAAGGGACTGTATTTTCCACAGGACATAAAACATTTACAGCATAGCCTTTTATTTAAAAAAAAAATTCCTCAAATTGTCATGCTCAGCATTCTGTTAGTTTTAACAAGCATGAAAATTGTCATGGATTTCAAAAGTTTTTATTGAAGGGTAGTAATTTTTAAATGCTTTATGTAAAGTTCTAATCTTTTTATAATAAATGAACTATAGAATACATGGTGTATTATCTAAACAATGGTAGCCCCTGAAGCCACAATCTAATATGGCTGTTGTGGTCTAAAGTGCTTTCATGCCTCCATAATTCATATGTAAAAACACTAACAACCAAGATGGTGGTGATAGGAAGAAGAGCCTTTGGGAAATGATTAAATAATGAAAACAGATCATTCATGGATGAGATAAGAGCCTTTCTACAAAAATCTTCCCAGTGATCTCTCTCATTCCTTTCTTCGTATATGTTACAGAGGGAGACAGCCACATATAAGGCAGCAGATTCTCATTAGACACTGACCCTATAGGCACCTAACCTTCAGAACTTGAGAAACATATTTCTGCTATTTGTAACATACCTACCCAATGGGATTTTTGTTATTTGTTATTGCAGTTGAAAAGGACTGATACGAGGCCTGAGGTACAAAGTGTATGCTAATTCCCATTGATATTTTTTACTATGTTTCAAACCACCATCCCACTGGAACTTATAATAACTGTAAGGAGAGGAGGATGGGGCAGATATTGATAGCTTAATTTCAAAAAGAGGAGAAGACAACTGAGGCATAGAGGTTCAATCCTAACCAATCAAATGACTCCAGTTGGGCTGAAGTTAAGATCCAGTTTCTGGCACCTCCCCTGGCAAGACAACCTTTCTGATGTTGTTGCTTCTCCCTAACCCTCTGGATACCCTGATCTTCTATCCCCAGCAATATCTCACAGCAGGACTTGGAACCCAGAAACACAGACTCCCAGATGGAGATTGATGCCCAAATCCTGGGGGATGATAAGTGTGATAAACAGACTATACAGAACGCCGGGGCAAGACCTGACAACACCCAGACTTTGTACCATTTTTCTTTCTAGAAAATTAAAATGCATTTGTCAATGAAGAGAAAAGATCACTGCTTCTCTAAAAAGAACTATGAAAATGAAGGGTCTTCTCCATTTAGCTGGGTCCTGAGCCCACATCATACAATCTTATATATATCTTCTTCCAAAGTAAATGAATGCTGCCATTCTGATGTAGGTATGGGTTAACTAGTGTAACTGGAGCTAAAGACTCCGAATTTCTTTGAAAGTGAGCCATAGAACTGGGCTTCTGTGATTATGTTTGACATATCCTGTGATGGGAGATGGAAAAGATGACTGTGTACGATCTCTGTGGAAGGTCACTTAGGCACAGCTAAATCTGGCTTCAGAGCCAGCAGCCCAGCTGACCTCATGGGCACCCACCAGGCCTCCTACCTACCACAATGAATAGCACTCTTGGTTCTTTCCTGCCTGCAGGAAATAGCTATTTCTTCCAGCCAGGTGTGAAGCGTTGCATCTTTCAGCACGCTCATCCAAATCCAGCTTTCATGCATGTCACATGCATTTTAGACATGAGAGGAAAAGTCTCTAGCCATGTAAATCAATGAACAGATGATTCTCAAGCCCATGTCATGTTTCTGTTATGGCAAATGTTTGATCTGAGCACAACTTCCAAAACTAGCCACAGAGCCCCTCGGTTGTCTCCTGCTATCTATCCATGACTATACTCATTTCTCCCCAAAGCCCCAACCCCTGCATCACTAACATCAGCCTTCCCTTTAGGACACAGACGATATCACAATATCTTTCCTGTGTGTTCTTAAAGCATCTGGAGAAAAAATTACTACAGACTGAATTTGCTCCCTACCCTCAAATTGTGCATGTCAAAACCTAATGTGATGGTATTTGAGGAGGAGTAGGACATCTCTGTGAAGTAATTAGATCATAAGGGTGGAGCCCTCAGGAATGAGACTAGTTCCCATAGAAAAGGGAGAACAAAGAGTTCTGGGAGGATTTACTGAGTCTCTTATGCACCTTTGGTAAAAATATTACAGAAGTTGTCATGGCTACTCAGGCACATGCTACAAAGAGCACAATTACCTAGTAAACCCTTAGTTGTCTTATAACACAGTTAACCGTGTTGTTACAAATGTTCAATGTCGATTGTGATCATGATGTGTATCTAAAATGTACCAATAAAATCAATTTTAAAATATTTTTAAAGAAATGCTAAAAAAAAAAAAAAAACCCACAGTTAACCAGTAGTTGCCCAATTCCATATGGATGGGTTCATCTCATTCTCCCTTAGAGGATCTGAAACAAGAGTTTCACTTTTTGTATCAACTTTTATCATTTACATCATGTTTTATCTCATCAAATGATTGTACAAACCTTTATACATTTGTACTTTTAGCCCACAGACCCTAGAGGCTGTTTTTTGATCTATGATAGTTTTCATCATGGAATTTAAGTCTCACCTTTTCACTGGTAACAAACATGGAATGATCAAGCCGATCCCCATAATGGCAATAAATTTTTTCCCTGTGGTTTTAAGACCTTTTAGAGCTGAGAACCATCTTTTGAACAATTTTTATGGATTTAAGGTCTAGATTGCTATATGGGATAATTACTGTGTTTTCTGGTGACTTATCAGCTCTCCTTGGTCATCTATGTTTAGGTAACAATTGGTCAAACTGAACTTCTCATTATCTTTTTTTAGCTGGTAGGCAATCAATGTAAATCTATGTAAATATATTGTATTTTTAATCTTTGTTGAGAGTTAGTCTGCAAGCAATTTTATTGGTTATGATTTTTAGCACAGCTTGTAGCCTAATTGTTTTATTTAGTAACAAGAGTCTAGGTTCCCACATTTTATCTTTGGCCCAGGTGGTTACCCAATAATACTGGATTTTTTTCCAGTGGCCATGTATCATCTTTCTTAATGTTTTTTTTTTTCTTTTTGTACCTAGACATAGTTAAAGTTTAAACTCCTAAGTAGTCCCTATCTCTAGATTGCAGCAGAGAGGTAGGGTACTCTTAAGGCTCATAGATCTTGTTAGGTTGTGGACACAAGTCCTGTTAGTTTTTCTATCACAGTTATAGTAAGTATGAAAAAGCAAAAAGAGCCATTATAGAGCTCCCCATATGGGTGATATCCAGGCAGGGATCACAGTTATTAGGTGCCTCATGAGTGTTGTCTTTGTCCTTGTTGTTTTTGACATGGAAGCGAGAAGGATCTCTGGTACAAGCAAAAGATAGCAGAAAACATCTTACCCACAGGAAGAATGGGCAAGCTAGAAAACATCTTTTGCTGTATTTCCAGTTGGCTGGGCAGTCTCAGTGAGGGCTGAAAAGCAAGGTTAATTGCCCAAGAACAGTTAAAAACAAAGGGTGACAGTTCATTACAGTTTTAGAGGAAGGTATCTTTCCATGAATGGCATCCTCGGGCTTCTGTCGTGCATAGACTAGTTAGCCTCCAGTGTGACCGGAGCAGGGCTACTACTCTCAGTATTGCTCCCACAGATGTGGCCAGCTTCCTCTGGCCTGATGAGGGTCCCTCTGGGTCAGGATGATTTTGGTGTCACAGGAGGGAGTCTCTGGAGCATTTTTACTCTGGAGTTGTCTTTTTTAACCTGACTATAGTAGATCTTTGTGGGGACCCCTTCCATTTGGATTACCGTGGGTGAAGTTAGAATGGCTGCTACTAGACCCTTTTATTTAGGCTTAACATTGTCTCCCTTTTATGGATATTAGTCTTTTATCTAAACTGAGTCAACTGAGAAGAAAGGATGGAAAGGGCTAGAGATACTAAAGGGGTCTTCTCAAGCACCTAGGAGACCACCTTCTTGAAAGCTTTTTCTAGCTCTAGTTTTTCTAGAGAATTTTTCCCCTAATGTTCATATA
Source organism: Petromus typicus (assembly GCA_004026965.1). NCBI lineage: Eukaryota > Metazoa > Chordata > Mammalia > Rodentia > Petromuridae > Petromus > Petromus typicus. Next base: position 11,201 of record PVIR01019953.1, read on the forward strand.
GGGTACTCTAGTCCCCTTAAGATGGGAAGTGGCCTACAAATAAAAGGGGGGGTTACTTCTTGTCTAAAAGAAGACAATGGGTCAGACTTGAACCCAAGTAAGCCTTGCTTCCTGACAAAACATCTCTAACTCTGTCTTTAGGGTTTTTCTCATCTTTTCTTTTTCTTTTGAGCTCTGCATCTGATAAGCCTCATCTAAAATTCACTTCCTTTATACCTTCACCACACCTTGGACCACAAAAAACAAGATTTTTCTCTGGTCATATGTTTAAAGGAACTTCATAGCACTGAACAATTTCTTACAGAAGTCTTCAAACCATTTCTTGGGCTTTCTCAGTTTGATAAGGGAAAGATTTTTTTTCTAGTTGAAGTAGGCACAAACCATAACCAAAAGGTAATAAAAATTTCTATATTTGGGTAATTCTGTGAAGTCAACCTGGATGTCCTCAAAGATCCCCTTCATTTGGAACTCTGTAGGAATTTCTGGTGTTCTCTTAGGACTGTGCTAGAAACAGATGACACAGAATTGAACAACTTGTTTTGTCGTGGATGTCATCTGAGGAACATAGAAATTAATAGGTGGGCTGTGTCTTTAATTTTTTTCCTAAATGGATGATCTTATGGAATTCGCACTAACTGAGGTCCAATCTGATATGTTTGGTGGTCTGAAAATTGGCATCATCCGTCTTTAAATTTTGGTTCCCCCTTCTTTGGCCACCTATTGGACCTCATCTGATGAATACATCAGTTGTTTTTTTGTTTTGTTTTGTTTTGTTTTTTAAATTTTCTTCCCCAAGAGATCAAGAGAAGGAACATAGATTTGACCTTACACTTGTGGCCTTGGCCCCTAGGTTGGTTCCGTCATCATCCTTCTATTTCTTATATTTTCTTTTATGTCCCCTGCAGTAGACAACTGTGATCTCCTTAAGGCCCATATAGTCTCCAAGAACTGAAATATGTTTTGATCTTTGTCCCCTGTTGTAATCTCTTTTTTCCCTCTACAGAGATCTCTACAAGATCAGGAACGTGTATCTCGAGCCTGTGTAGACATTCAATCTTTTTCTTTCCTAACTCTAATGTATAGCCTAAAGCAGCAAGTTCAGCCCTCTGAACTGACTTCCTCGAGGTAGTGGTCAGGACTGTATCATCTCTTTTAGAGCCACATAGCCAGCCCTCCATTTTCTGGTCTAGCCTATGTGGTTACTTCCATCCACAAAGAACTTTAATTCAGGCTGTTGGAGAGGCTGATCTTGCAGAACTGGTCATTTGGAGTAAACCTATTTTCTGGCCTCTTTATAATTATGTGAGGCTCATTTATCTGGGGAAGTTGTGTGACTAGGTTCAGGTTGTTTGAGGTGTCCACCTCGACTTTAAAGTTTTCACAGAGCAAATTTCGATACTGGGCCTAACACGAATTGGTAAGCCACCAGTGACTTCTAGCATTTATAAGAGTGATTACAGCATGTAGGACTCCCACTCACACACCTCAGCCTAAAGTCCATTTGTCAGCCTCTTGGATCAAGAGAACAGTTGCAACAGGAGCTCTCGGGCAGGGAGGCCACTCGTGTACAACTCCATCTGGTTGATTGAACAAGTGCTACCAATCTTTCCCTGCAACAGTGTCTGGACCAGCACTGCCACTGAGATCTTCCATTGCTCAGTCACACAGAGAGTAGAAGGCATGTTTAGGTCACACAGACCTAGTACAGAGCTTTCCGAAGTTTTTCTTCAAGAGCCTTGAATGCAGTTTGTTGCTACTGTTGATGCTGATGTTGTTGTTGTTGTTGTTTTCCTGTTGTTGTTTCAGGTTAGGGGCTCTTTTTCCCCCCACTTTGTGGCTTTGTAGAAGGGCTTAGCGAGGATGGCAAATTTGGTGAATTCATATCTTATAAAAGCCTGATGTTCTCAAAAACTCTCACAGTTGTCTTTGGGTCTTGGATTTTATTTTGATTAAAAGTTGGCCTGTTAGCAAGCTGGGTATAGCATCCTTGGTTCACATCTGGGGCCAATTTTGGATTAAGTTAAAATCCCTCTTGAGGGTCATCTGAAATGGTTAGTCACGGAACTTCTCTTTCTTTCTGGGGGACAGTTAGGGCCAGGATGATTCTCTGAGGTAGCAGTTCAAAATGCATTTTTCTGTCCTTAAAATCAATACTGGCCTTAATTGGCCAACAAACCCCTCTTAACTGGACAGTGAGGCATGCACAATAATGTTGGAACACTGTGTGGCCTCCTACTTTATAAATCCCCAGCTGGAAAAAGGCTTATGCCTGAGTTTGTCCAGTGACCCCCCCCCTTGAAAGCGGCCAATTATCTTACAGCTGAGAAGTCCAGTGCAAAATATCACAACTGAGTGATTTGTTCCTCAATCAATTGGGTCTCAGGAGTTTCAGCCCAGCGAGGCCTGGAGGAAAAACCAGGAAATATAGCAGGCACCAAGTATTTGGGGCCAAACTAGAAGTCAGACTAGGTGTGTATACAGTCAGAGTGGGGGACCTCTTAGGCTGCAGCTGGTGTGGGGGCAAGAGGGGAGCCAGAGAAGCCTGATTCTGGTGGTGCTGAGGGTTCTGGAACTGGGGCTGGCATCTGTTGCCCATAAGGGGAAGACTGGTCTGGGAATGGGAGGCTCAATACAGCTAAGGCTGATTCATCTGGATCACCCTCAAAAATAGGCAGACTTTTGGCAGAGCTTTGCTTATCTGGACAAAAATAACAAGATGTTACCCTAAGTCAACAAAGGGGACTAATCTAAGTGTCTGGGGCTTTTTATCACAACATGATAACCTGTGACACTCATTAAATTAAGAGTTTTGGGGATTTTTTGGGTTATGATTGTTCTATATTGTTTTGTTTTGGTTTTGATCATGAACATGAGACGTGTGTTTTTGCTATGCTTCCTGCCCCATAGTTTTTTCTCCGTCAAAATGAACAACAAACAAGACATTAATCCCTTCATCTATCACTGGCCAGTCTCCTTGCAGTGATATTTCATACCCTCTTACAAGTGGCAGGCCAATGATTCTGGCTATCACCACAGTGTAGTGTTATCCTAAGCATGATGAGGAGGGCCCTGGAACCACGGCTGGGGACTCCACATACAATCTGGCCCTGTGCATCATGACAGGAGTCAGGAAAATAACCCTCACAGACTATGCCAGTCAGGAGAGGACACAGCGATTGGCCATCTTTTGGAGACTCCTCCTTGGATCTCCTCCTCAAAGCAGGGCCCATGGATGTCACCATGACTCAGACATCCGCCCAGTGCCATTTGGCCCTCTGCATGTGAGCCCTCCTCAGGTAGCCAGCCAGGGTGCCTCACTACAGAAAATATTTCGTTGGCATATGCTCAGCAGGAGCTCACCGTCAGGCCGCCATGTTCCTCTGCTCTGCCTGTGGGGAGACACTCAGCCACAGGTGACTGTCCAACCCCAGAGCTTCAGAAAACTGTGAGGACCTCGCACAGATCATTCTTAACCCAAGGACAAGAGCAAGAAGTAGCTTTTAGTGCAAGTGGCTCAGCAAACGATTCATTTCAGACTCAAGAGCCTGAACGGAAGTTGGTCACTTTTATATACCTCTTCTTATATCTGTGAAGCTTAACTCCACTGGAGTTTTCCTGGGAATATAGCAAGAAAAGATTTATACAAAGCAAAGCAGCAGGTATGTGGCGGGCAGAGCAGAGTTCCGGCAGGATTTTCTGAGTCTCTTACGCTTCTTTGGTGACAGATTACAGAAATGGTCCTGGCTACTCAGGCACATTCTACAAAAAGTGTGGTTTCTGGGTTACCTGTGGTTCTCTAATAATGCAGTTAACCCATAGTTGTCCAGTTCCATATAAAAGAGTATCTCTTCTCTTTTTCCCTCCCTATCCCCCTACTATGTAAGAATGCAAAGACGGTCTATGGCCCAGGAACTCAGACCTGCACCAGGCACTGAAACTTCAGAGCCTGATTATAGACTTCCCAGCCTCCATTATTATAAAAAGTAAAGTTCTATCAATATGAAACCCACCCAGTTTGTGATATTTTGTTATAGCCAAATGAATGGATTACATAAGGTGTTAAATATTCATTTCCCAAAAGAATTTCCTACAATACATTACAAAAGATTTTCAACAAACAATCATTTCAAACTGAAGTTAAAACAGGCCAACTATTGCAAGAGTTGGATTGCAAGCTCAGGGTCAGCCCATAACACTCAGAGAGAAAGCCCATCTCTAAAACAAGAAAGTACTCAATTATGTGAACAGCGTACTTGAACTCTTCTCTGTGTCCTTTCATCCAATATACTCTTAAGTTTTTCATCCTAAACATGGGGACTGTATCTGATTTTTAGTAGGCTCTTCAGTCCTTAGCTGAAGCACTGATATGCAAGGGACCCTCAGGGCTAGTTAAATGACGACTTGAGGTCACAGAGGAACCAGCGGTTGTATTGTGCATTCACAGCTTTTGTGTAACTGAAGCTCAAGGTCATATATTATGTGACAAAACACAATGCAGGGTTTACCTACATCAATCACTCAAGCCAAGAGTGCAGTTTACAATATTTTCACTGTAAGTCCAAAGCTGCTAGCCACAGCAATCAAACTCATCAAAACTTCCAAACTAAGCATTGACAATTTTTTAGTACTTTTTGCAATATGTGATTTTTATTTTACTATGGTAAATAATTAAAAAGACAAAACTTTTATTCTGCCGAGCTAGATTTTCACACAGCTGGGCCGACTGTCCATGGTCACACTGCCAGGCAGTTTTGATTGTTATTCTCATGAGCAACACAGGGGGATAGAAGCATCTTGAAGTTGAGTAGCCAGAGCTAGTCACAAAGCAACCCTACAGGCAGTTTGAAAAATGGAAATAAGAACTCCAGTCGGTGGTCTAACAGATTCTTGTACAGAAAGGCACTCCATTTCTGAGGTGTTCTTAATAGATTATATTGCTGGTATGCTACTTTTGTCCTTGAAAATGGGAGCCAATCCAAGAGCATCGCTTACTAGTGCTGAGCTACATAAAAACCTGAGATGTCAGCTTCACTAACAGACACCTTATCAATGGGCATCTCTTCCAAATGTACACGAAGATTTAAGCCACAGATTAAACACTAACAACAATGCATAAATGATACCCAGAGGAGGGCACACCAGCTAGACTGCCCCCTATAAAAAGTGGATACACCTTTATATATTCCAAGCATTCATTTTTCCTTTTTTAATAAGATTCCAAATGCTCCTAGCACAGGCACTTTGCAGTAAATCAAAAAAGGAAAAGAAAAGAGAAGGCAGCATTCTGCACACATTTTCACATCCCTCATAAGAGGCAGGAGGGTGTTCCTATCTGTCTTGTTGTATCATTGCTATTTGCAGTTCACTTTAATCAGAAAGATTTCATTCTGATCTAATTCAAAAGCTACACTGCATCCTCTGTTTCCACATTTGTAAAGACTGGAGTCGGAAAACACACCAGAAAAGGGCGCAGAGTTACTTGTTACTTCAAGTAGTTAACAAGTTCTCCAAATGAAACTGGACATTTTAAATTCTCTTGACACTTTTAGAAGACGATCGTCAAGGGCAAAATGTCACCTATTTTATCATCAACACTAATTATTTCTGTGATACTATGGAAAAAGAAAATGCCAAACTCAAATATGTGCCTGGAAATATTTGAATCTTTGCAATCATACATTATATACATTAGCGATAAAACTCCTCTGGGTCATGTCTCTGGCAATAAATTAGTGGCTTCTGGTATGAATGCTTGCATCGAACACAGGCTGGTAAAAGGACCTCCATGGATCTTTTAATCAAATCCTGCACTGAACCAGGGCCCCGAAGGTGATCTCATTTCTTCTCCAAGAAGAGAGGCTGTTCTGTTTCAATTAGTACTTCAATCTCAGAAAATACGGCAGCAAGTCGCATTTTAAAAAGAAAGAAAAAAATTTTAGGCCTTTGCCAATTCAAAGAAAAACAAAGGAAGTTATTTAAAAATTGAAAATATCCTGAAATTCTAATATGGCAGCATACACACATTTCAAGATACTATAGCAACAGTCTCTTTTTTAATGAAACTGATTAATTAGCCTAAAGCTTACAAAATGTCAGGGTGAAAAGACTGAAAATGTTTCTCTCCCCAGCTAATGCCTTACCTCGCCTCTTTCCTCCTGAGCCTGTCTGTCGGAAACACTAGAGGTTGATCTATAGAAGGAATTTCAAACTACAGCTCTGTTTTAAATGCATGAGACTGTGAAAGCTTCAACAGCTTGCATTCTAAATCAGCTGCAAAGATCCTGAGATGAGATTGTCTCAGAACCCAAAGCTCAAGCCAAACAGCTCCATTTGACTGGGGAAGTTGAACCAGCTAAAAGAAACACATGTGCATGTATCTGTGTGTATGATGTACCTATGAAACCACAATATATACATGTGATAGTCGTATCTTGCATACATATATAAGAATAAGTGGATGTAAATACATAAACATAACTTGACATATACTATACATCTCTAGGAGTCCCTAGCCAAAGACAGAAAATGAAATGCTAGGCTTTGTACCTTGTTCAGGGTAAGGGAGGTCCTAGTCTGTTTCAAAAACAGAAGTAAAGACTATCTTCACCAGAAGACTTAGCCTAGTCAGAGTTGATATAAATAGATTGCTGGACACTTCTGTTCTATATTAGTGTTTCTGTTCTACCCACATAAAAAGACGCTTACACAAACACAAGTGTGCATATGCTCACACATGCATACCACACACACACACACACACACACACACATACACACAACACACCCCATAGCACAGAGGCTAGAAATCTCTACAATTCGGGTAGGATTACTCAGCTGCAACACAAGCAGCATTTTGGTCTAGAGGATTACTGTTTTAGAGACTATTCCATACATTTTGGGGTGATTAGTAAACTCTGCCTCTACTTGCTAGATGCCAAGAGTACTCCCTAGCTGTGATAACCAAAATGGTCACTGTTGCCAAGTATCTTAATTGAGAACTACTGCATTAGAGTCATCAGTAAGAAAAGGGGAGAGAAGTAGTGTACTGCCTCTTGTGGATATAAACAAATACCACCCAAATGAGCACAGAGGCTATTTACTCAGCACTTGCTGTAGCAAGGGAGGCAGCCACAGTGTCTTGTGATTGGCAGAGGTGAGGAAAAGCTTTGCAGCTTAAAAAGGGGGTAGTTGGATATACTCCAAAAAAAAGACATGGACAAGACGGCTGATGTGTTGTCTTAGGAGGCATATTGGGCTTTCTCTAGTTGGTACTAAACTGGAAGCAAGTCCAAAATTACACAGATGCTTGTGATCATTAGCCAGGTTGGTTTTCACCTCGATGCTCCCAGAACATACTTCAGTACTTGAAGGTGTTGCTGCTGTAACAAATTACCACAAACTTCATAGATCAGGAAAACACAACTTAATCATCTTACCATGCTATTAGATCTGTGGCATTTGTCCTCATGAGCTTCAAAGAACCAGAATGCCTGTGCTCCTTTCTTTACAAAATTGTCAAGAGGATGGCTGGGGAGCTGCTCAGGGGGGCGGGTGGTTTAAGGACAACGGATGGACTGTGATCATTGTTCACAATATCTCAATTTGAATTAAGAAACACCAAATGACTGGCAAAGCACACTTCTGATGTGTCTGGGTGAATCACAAAGGCAAGATCTTGGGACTGTCTAGTCCCTGGACGCTTCCTCTCTGGCACTGTTCTCCTAGTCTGCTTCCCAGCTGCCATGAAAGAAGCAGCTTTTCTCCACTGTGCCTTTCCAACGTGATGTTTCTGCGTTGGAGCCAACAGACCATGGATTAAATGCTCTAAACTACGAGCAAAAAGTAAACCTCTCCTCCTTTTAAGTTTTGTGTGCTTGGGGCTTTTGTCCCAACCATGAGAAGTGACTAATTTAAGAATCCATTTTCCTTCCTACTGAAATTCTAGAGGCTGCCTGTGTCTTGAGCTTATGGACTTGTTCCTCCCTCTTCAAACATGTTAATTTTATACTTTTTCAGTGGTCTCATCTCCTAATTCCCCTCTCCCACCTCCTTCTAAGGACCACCTCCTTCTGTGACCATCGGTCCTTCCTGAATAATCCAGGATATTCTCCCTTCAACTCTCTAGAACCCTAGCTTATTGTTCCTAATCAATAGCATACTTATAAATTAATTCCATCTGAAACTTTAATTCTCTTCATCATCTAGAATAGCAAAGTCAGTCACAGGCTCCTGAAAATAGAACACAGACACCTTTGAGGGCATGATTCTTCCCTCCACGACATTTAATGAGCAGAATGTGGCCCCTGGAGCGGCAGCAGCCACACCTAGAAATGTGCCGCCTAGAGCTGATGTCTCAGAAGCTCTGTAGGGAGAGCCAGAATTCCGTGTTTTAATAAACCCTCTGCTGTGCACTTAAGTTTGGGATCCGTACTCCACAGCCCCTCCCCACTCTCTAAAAGTGTTTGGTTTGCAAATGAGGATCTGAGGTACTACAACAACTAAATTCCAAATAAATACACTGTTTACAGAGTAATCACAGGCTAATTTTTCCAAACGTAAATTCTAATCATATCACTTTTCTATATCCATAAACACAGGTGATGGCTCATTTTATATGTCTAGGTAGTGTCCTGAAATACACTCAGATAGCTGGTATAGCATTATTCCTGAGTGTATCTGTGAAGCTAATTCCATGTGAATTGGTAGATCATGAAGAATATCACCTTTCCCCTCACCCTTGAACGCTGGCATCATCCAGTCATTACAGGGTCTGAGACTGCAAGAGCCAGCACAGTGCCTTCCTTCATGCTGAGCTGGGACACCCATCATCTCTGCCCTCTGACACTGGTGCCCCTGATACTTAGGTCTTCAGGTTCAGCCCAAAGTTTAGCATCAGCTTTCCTGGGCCTCCACCTCCCATATGGAAGATCAGGGGTCTCCTTAGCCTTCATAATCACAGTAACCAATTCCTCATAATAAATCTCTTTCAAGGTTGCCTATAAATTTTTATTGGTTCTGTTTCTTTGGAAAACCCTGACTAATCAAATGTGTCATCCATACTGCTCCAATTTTTAAGCCTAAACTCCTCAGTGTGGTATAAAAACCCCTTCACCAGCTGACCTCTGTGCATTCATTCCTCTAGCCTCAGCTCTCTCCTCCCTGCAGCAAGCTTCTTGCACCTTCTTGCAATGGGTATTTTAATAACTCTGATGCTACACTCATCCTGCTCCCTCCCTGCAGACATATCAACCTAGTCATGGTTTAGATCTAAAATGTTCCCCAAAGAATCATGTGTTCAGGGCTTTCAGAAGGTGACTGGATCTCAGGGGCTCTCACTTCATCAAGTGGATTACTGTACTGAAATCACAGTCTCATGGCATTGTGGGGAGGTACAGGAAATTTAAAGGTATGTTCAAGGGAACTAAGTAGCAGTTCACAGGAATGGATAGAAAGGGTAGATCTTGGGGTGCATGTCTGTCCCCAGTCACTTCCTCTCTAGCTCCTTCTCTCTTTCTATTTGAGGTAAACAGTTTTCCTCTCCCATATGCTGCTGCCATGACATTTCTGCCTCACCACAGCCCTAAAAGAAAGGGACCAGCTGACTCTGGACTGGAACTGTGAGCCAAAAGATGTATTTCCTCTTCTAAGTTGTTTTCCTCAAATATTTAGTCACAGTGACAAAATACTAATACAAAACATTTTGCTTAACACTTTCCTAGTATCATTACGTGCCAGAGATGAAAGAAGGAAGGAAGGAAGGACAGACAGATGGACTCCCCTGTTCCACAGGAAGTTGAAAGTCACATCTTTTCTGGCCCACAGGACCCTCTATAAACTTTTCTGTAATTTTCAAGCAAATCCTTTCAAGTTTTTGCCTTTCTTCTAAAAGTGCAATGCTGTCAGACAATAAGGCATGAGGTCCTAGACCAGGAAGAAACCAGGAGGCCTGGAATAGAGGAGATCCTCTGTGAGTGTTTGAGTGAAAGAACAACTGATAACATTTAATGAAACATTATTCCGGAAAAGTACCTGACAATAGCCTAAGGAGGAGCTACCGTCGGATAAATTTGTCCAGAAAGAAGTTTCTGGAAGATATATTAATATTCCAGTGACTCTAAGAATAATCACTTTAATCTTCTATGAGCAAGAAAAAAAATCCCTCAAGGATACAAAAATATTATTAAATCCTCTTCCTATATCCCAAACTCATCTCAGCAACTGCTTCTACTTTCTTCTGAATGATAATTGAACCTGATCAAAAAGCTAATGGATATGAACAGCTTACCAATGGTGGCCCATTGTTTTTCTTCATTTGTACCTTTCACATAAATAGTTATCACTTTGGTCTACTGGGGTAGACTGCGTAGGAGCTCCTGTACTAAGCAAACAGCCAAAAGTGCACCAGCTACTCCACTGCAGTAATGATGATTCCTTGAGCTCCAGGTCAGGCAGCTGTGGAAGCAAGAACATGGCCGGTGGTGCTGGGGATCAGCTACAGGACCTTAAGCCACATCTTGAAAGTGCTAGTTTTCAGGTTGTGAGTGTGTGGTGGTTAATTATTTGTGGGGCTCACTGGGGCCACTGTGTACCAAAATATTTGGTTAAATATTCTCTCCTGAGCTTCTCTGTGAGGGTGTTTCTGGATGAGATTAACAATTGTGTCAAAAGAGAGTAAAGCAAATGGCTTTTCCCATTTTTCCCGTGGGTGAGTGGGATCCAGCCTGGATCTGGACAGTATAATAGTTGAGTAACAAACAAACCTTTTGATGCCTGCTTTCAAACTAGGATGTCAGTCTTCACTTCCGTCTAGAATTGGACTTAGCCTGGAATTTACACCATCAACTCTCCTGACCCTCAGTCCTTTGAAACTGTGTTATTTCTTCTGTGTCTCCATCTTATTGACTAGAGATCTTAGGATTTCTCTGCCTCCATAATCATATGAGTATATACTTCTTGTATATTCCCTAGTGGGTGTATATACCAGTGCAATGTTTATGTGAAGCAAAGGAGAGTATTTTGATGGGAATTCATGGAAATGTGTCTTTTGCGGGGCGAGGGGAATCTCTCTTTGTAGTTCAGGCTGGCCCTGAGTTCACTATGAAGCCCAGGCAAGTCTCAAACTCACAGCAATTCTCCAGGCTCTGCTTCCCAATTACAGGGCATGAACCACCATTCCCAGAATTGTGGTATGTGGTACTGATTGCTGGTAGGCGTGAGTCACCACACCTGGCATTGTTGTATGTGGTTACGTGGGACTGAATTCATGACCTTATGCTTGCAAGGAAGATGTCAGAATCACTAAGCCAAATCCTTGGCCTGGAAATGTGTCTTTTACTATAACATATTTTTTAATTTAATTTTTAATTAACGGTGCATTTTTAATTGCACGTTGCATGTATGTATATACAGTTATGATATAAAGTACTCTTTGTACTTACACTCAAGGATCAATACTATTTGAAAATTTCTGCTCAAAGAAGTTGGAGGGTGCTGGGCAATTCTGGACACACCTCACCTCTGCAGCTAGAAGCAGCGCTACCTGAAAGAATCATGGCTTTATATAGAACAATGCATAATCAACACACGTGGTTCTTATGTCCTAATCTCTCAGCGGGACTGTAGATTCTCTATGACCAAGACAGACTTTCTGCTGCTTCACAGTCCCCTCCCAGGTTGGCCCAGGAGCAAGTCCTTCATGAGCCCTTGGCACCCAAAGACACTGTTGGTTGGTGGGCTGAATCTTAGAATCTATCAACTTTATTAAGAGAATCAGATAAAGTGTTAGGAGGGGAAAAAAAAATCAGTGACCACTCAGGAATAATTCAAATGTCATCTGTCCCTTGAAAACAACAGCTGAATGGCAGTCCAAATACATGCATTCTCACCATTAGTAAAAGACAATGGAGCCGCAATCCTACACTAGTAAGAAGAGCAGAATCTAAGACAAGCTGTTTTCACTCTGTTGGGAAATCTATCCTCTTCTTCAACCATCAAGATTGAGTGAGAAATTGCAGTGGATGCCATCGGTTCCTATTTATTATCAATATTCCACAGCAGTAAGCATTAATAATACATCTTATATTTATCAAGCTTTTTTCTGGCCTTCACTAATACTGAGCCAGAAAGATCTGAGAACGTCTGTGGGATGTGGCTTTTGTTAGTAAAAGATGACTTTCAAAGAAAAAAATAAATAAAAATATAAAGCTATTTAATATTCAACATCTACTTGCAATTGTTCAATTATGCCGCTACTCTACAGTACATCTGACATGAGGCATTATAAAAAAAACCAGAACTAAATGTCACACATAAAACAAGAACCACCAAAACAAGGCCTGGATGGAGCTTCCTGCCTTGATGCATGATTTATACTGTGTATAAAGCCAACACCTGGGAACTGCTAATTTAATTAGTTTGTGTTGAACACTTAATGGTAGCAAGCCAAAGCTTCAGACTAGTTTGACAGCTATTTTCAGTATATCTAATTAATTTATGGCATTTAGTTCTCTTTCCCACTGTATTGGTCAGTTTGGGCTGCATAACAAAATACATAAAACCGTACGATTAAACAGAAATTTTTTTTTGCTCACAATCCTGGAAGCTAAAAAATCCAAGATCAAGCTTCCAGTAGGATTTAATTTCTTGGGAGGGCTTACAGATTGGGTGGTTTATAGATGGAAACTGTATTGGTCCTCTTTCCCAGTGTTGGGACACAATATCTGACACTCAAACCTTAAAGGATGAAAGGTTTAATGTAGTTTATGACTTGAGGGATCCAGTCAACGGTCAGCTGGTTCCAAAGCAGAGACATTATAGTGGAAGCAGGAAGCAAAGTCACTTATTTCCTGGGGTCAGAAGAGCAGAACAGACTAGTAGAATCAGAGAGGGAAGAGAGGGGGCACATGTGTAATGTCCAAGGTAATGTCTGCATGACTCACACAGACACACCCAGAAGTATGCTTCACTAATCTAGGATTTCTCTTAAACCAGTGAAGTCAACACATCAGGATTAAGTCACAGTGACTTTCTTGCTGGGTCCTCACATAGTGTATGTGCACAGAAAACAAGAGATGACAGGGATACAGATGGAGAGAAAGAGAGGGAAAGTGGGACAGAGCTCTGTGACTCTCCTTAGAAGGCACCAGTCTTATCAAATCAGGGCCACCTTTATGACCCACCTAACCTTAATAGAGGCCCTGTCTCCAAATACAATCATTCTGGGGATGAGGGCTTCAGAGTTTGAATTTGAGGAGCACACAAATAGTCCGTAACACTCACCTTGTACGAACTATAAAGTTCACTTCAGTTTGTTTGCTCAGGGGGATCAATTCATGTCACTGTTATAATCTCAACTTTCCTTAATCCCAGTAGTTTGTGTGGAAAGCAGTAACCATCCTTGCTCAGACACTGCATCTGCACAGTGATCTCTCTGATGCTGCTCAGGAAAAAGGAGAAGACCTCCAGCATCTTCTTCAGTCTTCCCTGACAGCCCAACTTTCACAGAGGCACTACTGATTTATGCACCATTCAACATCCATTTATTAGGTAACTTATGCCAGACACTGCATGAGGCAATTCTTCTGTATGTGAGCACTCACGGATGAGCATCCTGAATCCAATTCCCAGGAGATTTCAGTAACTCTGTGGTGAAACCTCAATGTTTTCATTTCTAACAATGCCCACAAGAGGCCCCTCAGTGAATGACAATGAACAGAGAGTCTATGTAGCACAAGGCCTACTGTAGAATTTCAGGTCAAATCTAACAAGTGGCTTGGATTTAGTAAGATATGTGCTGACAAAAAAATATTCTATGCACAGAGTACTAGGGAAGGACAGTCACTGTCAGAGAGTAATACAGATGTGTAGATGTATGTGTTCATACATACAGAGTCAACCAAAAATGTATATGTACTTCAGAAAAGAGAATCTTAGATAAATATTTTAATACTAAATTTATTCACACATCAGGTTAATATAAGTTACAATGATAGGAGGTACATTCCAAGTGGTGGCCATTAGCATCCACACATTTATCAGTTCAGAGAACTGCTGCTTGTGGAGAATGCTCCACATACATTTTCAATTTCTTCTCTAAAGACCAGCAGTGTAGTGGGTTTCCTACAATGTACAGCATTCTCAAGGGTCCCTCAAATGAGGGCAACACCATCTGTTGAACAAAACAGCATACTATTTTTCTTTTCCAAAAGTTTGTATACAGTTTTGGTGGACTACACATATAAGTATCTACTGAAAGTCAACTTTGTACCAAGTATTAACTGCTTCATTCATTCATTCATCCATTATTGAATTAAAAACTCTACATGTAAAGAGACTCATGAAATTTTAAAGTCTTCAAAAGCGAAAGCAAGAACAAGAACATCTCTGTTCTAGAGATTTCCAGTTCTTCTAACAACAGGATAGCTTGTATCAGAGTTTTACTCTATCAATTATAAACTCTGATGAAAATATGTAAAAATATCTACTTGAAGTTTCTAAAACCAGCCTATTTCATGATAGATACACTTCTAATCATATATGTAATCCAGTGGCATAGAAAAATCCCTGCCTTATTTTACATGTAATCCTATAGCAGCATACATTTATGTCATGATCTAGATCTGAAATGTCCCCCCCAAAGTTTGTATGTTGAAGGTTTGATACCCAAAGCAGTAGTATTCATTGTTGGAGCCTTTGGAAAGCAATTGGATAAATCTGACTTCAAGACAGGTTCATAATATAATAGAATTTGTAACCCCTGTGGAGATCAGTTTGGAAATTCCTCAAAAAGCTAAGATTGGAGGTCCCATTTGACCCAGCCATTGCCCTGTTAGGTATATACACACAAGAATTAAAAGACTCATATCACAGTGACATATGTGCACCGATATTTATAGCAGCCCAATTTGTGATTCCTACATCTTGGAAACAACCCAAGTGTCCATCAACTGGAGACTGGATAAAAAAGCTGTGGTTCTTCTACAGAATGGAGTATTACTCTGCCATAAAAAATGATAAGTTCAAATCATTTATACTTAAATGGACATACCTTGAGGATATCCTCATAAGTGAAATAAATAGGGCACAGATAGGTACATATCACATCTTTTTTCTGGTATGAGAAAATGAAGATGTAAATGATTCCTAGAATTGTATGTTTTATATTGTGAAATAGAAAATACTCAAAGTAAAATAGGGTGAAGGGGGAAACATAATGATATTATAACAAAAAAGAAAGGAAACAAATTTTATGTATATAGGGGGGTGGTAGGGTGGGTAGGGCTATGGGAAAAAAGGAGAATTAAGTTGTGTCTTATACTGGTACAAATCCCCATTATGGAGTGCAATTATGATGCATGTATGTAATGTACCAATAAAGATTTAAATATAATATATATATATATATATATATATATATATATATATATATATATTAGAATTTGTGAGGTTGTGATGGCTAATCTTGATTATGTGGATTTGATTGGCATGGGAATCACCCAGCACAATGGCAGGGCACATTTCTGGGTATGTCTGGGGAGGATCATGGAGGTGTGACCTTGCTATCCCTGGTCCCCTCACCCCCTACATTATGGTGCTGTTCCTCTGTTGTGCTTCCTGGCCACCAGGGACTAACTAATAATCTCTTCTTTGCCATGCCTTTCCTATCGTGTCTCTATCTTGGACACAGCTGACAACGGACTGAGTCCAAGTGGAGCCATGTGCCGTCTTAAACCTCTCCTCCTCTAAAGTGTGAGTATTGGGTATTACATTCCATAAATTAGAAAGCTGACTATTTCAGAGTTGGTAGAAACTTAGGATGCAGAACCTTGTTGGATGGAGTGGGTCTTTAGGGTCCTGACCCCTGGAAGACTATATTTTGCTTTTAACTCTTTGTCTCTCAACTTCCAGCTACACAAAGTGAGCAGCTTTGCTCCACCACACACTCCCATCAGGATATATTCACTAAACACCTAGAAATAATGGAACCAATTGGCCATGGACTGAAATCTATGAAACCACAAGCCAAAATGAAACCTTTCCTCATTTTAAGTTAATTTTCTCTGGTATTTTGTTACAGTTATAGAAAACTTACTGATCAAATCTATAATTTTCAAGATGCTAAAAAATTAATCATCAACATCTTCATTTTAAAGCTAAGAAAACTGTTTCTCTGAGATGTTAATAAATGTGATACACAGGCATTACCCAGCAAAGCAAAAATGTGAACCCAGGTGTACCCAACACTATTCACCTACCATCTTTTTGTCCCCTACGCAATATGCAGACTTTGGGGAAGCCAGGGGATAAAAGGATTTGTAAGTAAACTTCTGGAGGAGGCCATAAATTTTAAGAAAGGGATGTTAGGAAAGCAAAGAAACAAAAGGGAAAAAATTGAAATAAAGGCAGTTTAGCAGAGAGGAGAGCTCAAATGGAAACAATACTGTTGCTTATGATGGTACATATAGAGAGCTGAGAATGAATTTTGTATCTGTGTGGGCATATAAAAGTAGAGAGGAACCAGAGCCTTTCAGTGTCAGTATACAAAGGCATGGAAGGCACATGAGCATGGGAAAAGTTTAAGCTCTACACACTGAGAAAAAGAGACTAAAGGAAAGACAAAGTGAGCGTGGGGAGAAATGTGAGGTCCATTGTAGACACATGCTTCCCATCATTTTACAACCTGGAATAATTAATGTCTGCAGAGTTCATTCTGACCACCCCTAAATCTCAAGAGGAAACCTCTATGTTTAATGCTTTCTTAAGCAGTCATTATTTCAGTATCATGTCTGTATCTCAGCTCCTTCACAGCCTGCATCATTTTCCAGCAAGAACTGTGTGGGTGGGTTTCACAGAACAGGTACTTGTTATTTGTTGATTTTGTTCAAAACCAACTGAAGTGCCAACACACTATACAAGGAAGTTATTAGCAAGAAAAATGTCAAGTTACTTCTCACTGGTGATAAAGAGAACAAACAACACACTAGGTTCCTTATGAAGGGGCCCAGGGATGTTCATATTTGTAGAACTTGATTTTCAGAGAGAGAAGACAGTGAGTTCCTAATTGGACAGAGATTTCTTATTATATCTTGATCTGAACAACACTAATAAGCTCAGTTATAATTCCCTGTGGGAATCATAAGATAATTACACAGAAATTTTAAGCCTCTTAAAACCTAGCAACCAAACACATTTCACCAGCTTCTTGCTATCTTCCTGTACTAGTCAACTTTCTCATTGCTATGACAAATATCTGACACTCACAACTAAAAGAGGAAAGACTTAACATGGCTTATGATTTCAGGGGATTCAGTCCATCACTGGAGGACTCCAAGATAGGGTCAGTATGGCAGAAGGGTGTAGGGGAGAAAAAGCTGCTTAGTTCATACAGCTGTGATGTGAAGGGGGAGAACTATATCAGAGAGGAAAAGGCCCAGGGACAAGGTATAGCACCCAAGATCACACCTCATGATGCACCCAGACACACCCGCAAGGGTACTTTACTAATCCCCTGAGCACCTCCACTCCAATGAGGGTGACATACAATGATGAATGGCCATAGTCCATTGAGTAAGAACAAGTGAGATATGTTGAGACTGTTTTAAACACATACCTCATAGGCACCGAGGTAACTTCTACTAAAGCAAGTTCTTTGTGTGTGTGTGACCTAGAGATGTAACTCCTGTTTGTTGATAGCACTGCAGTACTGCTCAGTGCCCCTTTGGCCTAACTCTCCTCCCACTAGGAGACAGAGCCTAGCAAATGAGATATTTACCAGAGAGGCCTCCTAAATTGAGGGCACTGAGGAAGTACAAACACGACCATCACTCAGAGGTCAGTGACTGGGGGAGGATGACCAAGCTCCAGAAACACAGGCACCAAGGGCACAGTACTGGTTAGACCCCCAGAGTGGGGGAAGGCTGAGGAATCTGTGTGTCAGACACGAAGGGACTAGCAGGACTGTGACTGGTGAGTTGGGGGGCAGGTAAGCAGTGCCAGAGCAGGCGCTCTCCCATGGCCCCTAAATGCTGCTCAATTCTGCACCCATGCGAGCTCCCTCTCACAGCCCAAACACTGCTGAATCCCCCAGGGCTGTCTTCTGCTGAGCCCCAAATAATGAGGAATTTGGGGGCTGGAAAGAAATGCTTTGTGAAACTGAACAACTGGGATGTAGGACCACTGAGAGTAAGAAAAAAGCCCACCCACATCAGCACCTGCGGAGGCTACATCTGGCTGCCCTCTGGAAACCATCTGAACCCACAGTCAGACTGGGACTCAGTCCATCCAACAACAGATTATATATTCTTCTTAACGGCACATGGAACTTTCTCCAAAGTGGACAGTATACTAGCCAATAAAGCATGCCTCTGTAAATGCAAAAGAATGCAAGTTATACCATGTATACTATCCGATCACAGCACAATGAAACTAGAAATAAAAGCCAAAGGAATCACAGAAATTATGCAAATGCATGGAATTAAACAATACATTCTTGAATAATCAATGGGTCACAGAAGAAATCAAGGAAGAAATAAGAGTTTCCACAATTAAAAAATAATGCCAGTACAACATACCAGAACTTGTGGGAAATAACGAGAACAATCATGAAAGGGAAATTTATAGCTGTGAATGTCCATATCAGTAAAACAGAGCAAGTCCAAGTAAATATCCTTATGATACACTCACTGGTGGTAGTTCAAAAAAATTACTTAGGAATAAATCTGATCAAGGAAGTAAAGGACCAGATGTGAGGAGGACCTGGATACAACATCTGTCACCTACCAGTCACCAGGGTTGATCTGGCTGATCTGCTGGCCAGGCACGTGTCCCTTCCTCCCTGTCTTTTCCATATGTGTCCTCCCAAGCTGCACATTCCACTCCGTGGAAGGGGACAACCACCTTCACAAAGGAAAACTGTTTCCTCCATCAAGGGTTATAGAAGTAGCTGAGCTCCCTGCTAGGAAAAGAACAAGCTCTGTAATCAAAACTACAACACTCTGAAGAAAGAGCCTGGTGAAGGTATTAGACAATGGAAAGATAGCCTCTGTTCCTTGATAGGCAGAATCAGTGTTGTCAAAATGACCATATTATCAAAGTGACACATGGATTTATGGTAATTAATAGTACTAGGAAAAAATGTCAAAATTTACATGAAACCAGAAGAGACTCAAAGTAGCCAAAGCAATGATGAGCAAAAGAGCCAAGAAGAGGCATCACAGTCCTGGATTCCAAGTTACACTACAAAGCTACAGTAATAAAAACTAGCCTGGCACAAAGTTGGACATATAGATCAATAGGCTAGAAGATACAGAAACAGCAGGAAGAAAGAGAGAGAGAGAGAGAGGAAGCAAGGAAGGAAGGAAGGAAGGAGGAAAGTAAGCAAGCAAGATTTAGCTTAGTGGTTCCGGTGCCTGTCTTGCAAGTGCAAAAACCCAGGTTCAATCCCAGTAAGCACATACTGGGTGCTAGTAAGCACATGCCAGGTGTAGAGACTCATGTCCACCAGCAATCAGTACCACAGTGCCAGGCTTGGTGGCTCATGCCAGCACTTGGGAGGGAGAGGCAGGAAGATTGCTGTGAGTTCAAGGCTGAGCTCAGAGCCAGCCTGAACTACAAAGTGAGACTCTGCCTCAAAAAAAAAAAAAAAAAAAAGGAGGGAAGGAAGACCTTCAGTCTTCTGATTTTTAACAAAGGACCTAAGTGCTGTAAATATTCATTACCTGTGTAATTAAGATTGTACTAAAATCTAATCAAGTCAGGGGCGATGGTGCACACTTGCTTGCTATATTCCCAGCAGAATTCCATAGGAACTACATCTTTACATAGATGTAAAGATGTCAGATATCTAACCAATCAGAGACTGCCAAATACTCTGCTTCTGCTTCTGTACCTCCTACTTGCAACCTATAAAACTGCCAGCCTCCCAATATTCTAGGCCCTTCTTT
>PVIR01019954.1:0-31238 GCA_004026965.1 Petromus typicus
TAGCATCAGCATAAGAGGCATTTCTTGTATAAAATACAGGCCCTCCGAGCCAGGGGTGGTGGCTCACACCTGTAATCCCCACACTTGGGAGGCAGAGGCAAGAGGACTGCTGAGAATTCAAGGCTTGCCTTGGGTACATAGTGAGCTCAGGGCTAGCCTGAACACAAGATGAGACCCTGTCTCAAAAAAAAGAAAACAAGACAGACCCTCCGAAGACCATCACTTCTAGGTGTAAAATGGTGAGGAAAGTGAGGGAGTGGAGAAAGCAAGGGCTTAATAAGTGTGTTTTCAGACAGCGTTCTCATTTAGTCTTATTCAGATGCAACTCATCTCAGATTAACTCAGTACAGAGAGAAAAAATATTAACTTTTTATAATTTCATGAGTTGTAATGATTTTTGTGACTCACTATTTAGTTCCTGTAAAGTTTTTACACCAATACTTGGTATATGATACATAGCCAATCATATTACCTACCTAATAAAGTTAGGTCTCTCTTATGAATTATCACATGGAGGAATCGAGTTCGAACTATTATTCTTTATCACACTGCAATAAGACAGCAGATGTTTTCTGAGAGCTAATTTATTTTCTGATAGTAGTATTTTGCCTTTCAGAATATACCTCTGGTAGCAGACATAGTGATACACGCCTGTAATGCTAGCACTCAGGAGTCTGGCCTTGAACTCAAAGTGGTCCTCCTGCCTCAGCTTTCCAAGTTCTGGGGTTACAGGTGTCTGCCAACACACTCAGTAAAAAATATATTCTTAAATGATGTGTTTTTTTTACTTTATATTCATGTCATCATAACGAGAAAAGGAAAGACTGTAAATCATTAGCAATGAATGGTGCTCCTTGAAATACACATCTCTTTATAACATAGTGAAATAGAAGGTGGTGGGTTTTAGGTACTATACATAGTGTATAATTCCTTTCCTACATTAGATCCTAAATTAAATGATTATATTCTCTAGTAAAGTTCTATGTTATAGATTTCATCTTTGATGAAAGAAATAAAAGTTTTCATATTTGTACCTAATAAACCAAACATCTTTTATAGGGAATTAGTGATGGAATTCCACTGTTAAAGGCCATTGTCCCCCCAAATCAGTCTCGTTCTTTTATGTCTCAAGGCAGTCCTGAGTTACTGGTAAGTTACTTTACAGCTGTTTCAAGCTGTCATCATGTTTGTATCCATTATAGCTTAACAAAAAATGAAGAAATAAGATCTTCTAAACATTATTTTTAGGGGATTTAGTTCAAGTGGTACTGCGCCTACCTTGGAAGCATAACCTGAGTTCGATCATTGGTACCACCAAAAAAAAAAAGGACACAGTGCTGGGCATGGTGGCTCACGCCTGTAATCCCAGCACTCGGGAGGCACAGGCAGGAGGATTGCTGTGATGTGAGTTGGAGGCTGAGCTCAGGGCCAGCCTGAACTACAAAGCGATACCCTGTCTCAAAAAAAGGGACGTTATTTTTAGCTAGCCATAGTGACACACAGCTGTAACCCTAGCACTTGTGGAGGCTGAGACAGCAGAACCACAAGTTTGAGCCCAGCATGGCCAGCTTAATGAGACCTTGTCTCAAAATTTAAAAAAAGACAGGAGATATGTCTCAGTGTGAAAGCCTTGGGTTCAATCCCCACTTGGCCAATACTATCAAAAAACCCAAAAGAGTGGTTTAAAAAAATATAGAATATGTTCATATTATTAAAGTATAAAAATATATTTTTTCCTACTTGATAGTTTTTACAATAATTACTTTAGTTCCAAAGTTTGTCTGAAAGAATGAACATGAGAAAATAACGAGGAAATATTATGTAAGAAAAGTAGACTATAACATCTCACATTAAAATTATATAGGGCCCAAAAATGGGGCTCAGTGGCACCACACCTATCAGTACCTGAGCTTGATCCTGGGTACTGGGGGGAAAAAAAAAATTAAAAAGCTATAAAATGAGAAATAATACATAATTTGTTAAGGTGTATATCTGAAGTACTTTAGTGAATGTCTTACATGAATTTTTATTTAATCCACTCATAAATCATATGATATAGGGACCATGATCATTTCCTTCCTACAGATGAAAAACTAAAATTCAGAGCAGTAACCTGGCCAGTGTCACAGAGCTAGCAAGTAAGATATCTGGGACCTTAGCGTGTAGACCAGACAGACCCAAGTCTGTCTTCATCTAATTTTGTCACTAGAAATCACATAAATGAAATATAGCACTGTAAATAGTATAGTTCCAGTTAGACCGATTTGTATAATTATGCATATTGTGTTCGCATAGAAAAATAAACAAAAATAGTAGTTTTTCATCAATGGAATTCTTGTGATTTTCAATTTTAACCTTTGTACTTTTTAGAGTTTCCTGAATGGGGGTAGAATAGGGGATGGTAAGTGTTACATTTATAATCAAGAAGGTAGAAAGCTATTCATTTTCAAAGGAAAATATTTGCTATACTTCTTTAACAGTTCATTTTAAATACTGTATTTAATCTGTGTTCTAAAGATTCATATTAAATGTCAGGTTTTTATGGCCTGACAACTTTGTCTTGAGGCCAGGCAAGGTGGTGAGTACGTATAGCCCTGGTTACTTGGGAGGCTGAGGCAGATGGATCACTTGAGCCCAGTCTGACCAACACAGCAAGACCCTCTTGAAAAAGAAAAGAGACTTGATCTTTAAATTTTCTGACTCTCAATTAGTAGATGTTCATAAACCTTGAGAATTATACAGAAAAGTAATTTTATTAAAGAAAGATGTACAGTGTTTGACAAGTTTTATTCCTGTAAGACAAGAGCTTTTTCATTCAGATTAAGACTCATTGAGTTTTATGTGTTGAGTGTACTGTCTCAGGCATTCCTTAAATGATAAATGCTGACATCCTGTGAGCAGTTGGTTGATTTTTGCAGCTGTTTCTTTAGTGTTTCAGTTGAGTATTTGTATTTTCTTTTTCAGGTAACAGTAAGCATGAACTATATTATTGGAACCCACGGCTGGCTGCCTTATGACAGAAATATTTCTAATTATTTTACATTCATCAAGGATCAAACTGTGACAAATCCAAAGTAAGTAAGTGAACATCTGAGGCAGGACAGTTGCAGCACATACCTTATTCCCAGGAAAAATAACTAGGCTGATTCATATGAAAGTAATGTTTTGAGATTCAGATTTTCTCTTTACCTCCCCTCTCCCTACGTTCTGATTTGATATTAAAGACAAAACTGAATTTCTATATCATCTTTGGAGGCAAAATATACTAGAAATGGTAGATTTAATTATAATTTTATTCTGCTTCATTATTTACTATTTGTTTTAGGTAATAATTTAGAATTTACCTTATTTTGTTTTCATCTACAAAGCTACATTATAATACATCATGATATCTAGCTACTTTACTGTGCTTTCTTAGTTGAATGTTTGCTTATACTTTTTCAGGTTAAATCACATTCAGTGTTGTTAGAGAATCAGATTGTATCATGTATATGAAAACTCTTTAAAATGATACAATTATTGTCATTGTATCTTTGTCTTCCTCAACTAGTAATATATTTTTCCTCTTTTATCCTCCATAGAATTTAGTACTATTGACTTTGTTAGTTGGTTTTCAGCACTGGGTATTAAACCCAGGATCTTCACACTAAGGTACATCATCAGCTCTTTTAAAATATTTATTTATTCATTCATTCTTTTATTTTTTATTTATCTCACTATATGGTTTAGGCTGGCCTTGAACTCATGTATATCCCAGGCTGTCCTTGATCTCCTTCAGCCTTAGCGATCCTTCTTCCCTACCCTCTCGAGTGCTAGAACTGCCTTGCATGTACCACCACACCTGGCCCTTTTTTAATACTTAATTTTGAGACAGTTGTCATGTCAAGATGTCAAAAGGTACTCAAACTTGAGATCCTCCAATGTCAGACAGAGTCCTAGATCTGCAAGCATGCATCGTCATGCCCAATTTATGGTTGTTTTTTATATGAAGCATATTCTCCCCAAATTAATAATAAAATTCTGGGACTAAAATGTCAAAATTGGCCCTCATTTTCTGTATATATTCTTAAGTCCTTCTGCAGAATCTAGATTGGTCAAGCTCACAGATATTTCACTTAGAAGAAGATAAAACCCATTGGCTTGCTTGGAATGGAAAAGTCATCATAATTAGTGCATTTATCTGATTTATTTCCTGTGTATCACCTTACATAGGAGATCCTGGATTTTCCTTTACTTTTGATTTTCCTGGTCCTGGAACATTTTATTTGTGTTTATGATTGTTTCAAAAGTACCATTTACAAATTTGCCAATTTATTAAATTGGCTTTGAAAGCCAAGATTTAAACAGTTTCATGCCTTCCCTAATCTCAACTTCCTTAAGCTTAACCCTTGAGACTGTTTTGTGGAAAATAATATTAATGTGTAAAGGTTCATCACTTATTAATAGAATTTCAAGTCTATTAAAAGTTCAAGAACTTTTGGTGCTTATTTTAAGAGAAATTCTATTATTTAATTGTATTTACAGAACTCAGCGTAGTATGAATGGTCCTTTTGCTCCAGGGCTGGAACTCACTTCAAAGCTATTTGTGGTTTCACATGATGCCAAATTACTCTTCAGTGCTGGACACTGGGATAATAGCATTCAAGTGATGTCACTTACAAAGGGCAAAGTTATCTCACACAGCATCAGACACATGGGTAAGCATTAACTCCCCCCAAAAAGCACCCCCAAATTCCTGTTTCTTTCTAACTACAAAAGTAGTACTTGCTATATATAGTATTTAAGTTTCTTTTAAGTTAAGTGAACTTTTTGATAGTTGGTTATAAATATTGAATATTTTCTGTGAGAGTGTCTAATATATTGGAAGCATACTAAAGCACTATATAAATTAAATACACATTTACCGTGTCTATAAAATGTTAGACTAAGTCTTTTCAAAAATTGACTGCTAGGGCTGGGTATTTAGCCCAGTGTTTCCGCTGCCTGCCTTGCAAGTGCAAGGTCCCAGGTTCAATCCCCAGTAACCACATAAAATAATGCTGAGTGTGATGGCTCACGCCAGTAATCCTAGCACTCAGGAGGCAAAGGCAGGAGGATTGTTGTGAGTTTGTGGCTTGCCTGGGCTACATAGTGAGCTCAGGACCAGCCTGAATTATAAAGCAAGACTCTGTCTTAAAAAAAAAAATTGGCTGCTAAAGAAAAATAAAGATTTTGAGACGAACTAGTAAAATTTTTCATCGTGAAGTAAAGCATCAGCTGCCCTACTGTTGTATTATCAGTAAAGCACAAGAGGTGACATTGTTGAATATGTGTTAACCTGGTATTTCTTAGTCTTCAATGTAAGAGTAAAATACTGGGTTAGTTTTTTTCCAGTAAATCTACTGGAGAAAGAAGGAAGCCTGCTGCTAATTCTGTACCACTGAATCCTAAGATATCACTTAGCTTGGTTGCTTACAGCTTAGGAAGAATATTTTTATATAGTAAAATTGTGACATAATAATATGTACTATTTTCCTTAGGGACACAAATTTTACAGAATTGTAATTCCCAATAGGAAAAGATGTGAATGGGATGAGAGAGACTGAGAAACATAACAGAATAATTAGAGATTTATATTAGAGCTATATTAGACCTGCTGGAAGATCCTCAGACATCCCCCATCCCCTGCAGCTGTACCTGATGCTCACAGGAGATCAGTCCCAGACAATGTTCCCTGAGTAGATTCTCACACTACTGCTTTCCTGTATCACTTTTCCAGTATCTTTCCAGTGCCGTCCCAACATTTTTCCATGCTAGAATAACTGATTCAGTAACAGTTTAAATATTAACTAAAATTTTCCTTACAGTTCTTTTCCAACAGAACCAAGCTGTTTCATTTTACTGAATTCTCTTTTCTTACAGATATTGTGACTTGCTTAGCTACAGATTACTGTGGAATCCATCTGATATCTGGTTCCAGGGATACTACATGTATGATATGGCAAATAACACAACAGGTAGCCATATATTAAAGTGTTCTTGGTTGATGTATCATGTGCTATTACAGATTCCCTGTGATGAAAGTTAATATTATGTTTAAATGTTACCAAAATGCCAAATCAATAAATGTTTTGCTGAAGAAAGTAAAATGTTCTTGGTTCCTGAGTTTGAGGCCAACCTGAGCTACATAGTCAGTTCAAATCTGGGATGACCACATAACAAGTTTGCAGACAGGATATTGGCCAGTTGCCCATTCCCAGCTCAGAGGCATTCTTTTTTTTAAGTTTTTTTTTTTTCCTCTGAGAAGGTGTCTTACTTTGTAGTTTAGGTTGGCCTTAAACTCACTGTGTAGCCATGCTGACCTCAGACTCACAACAGTCCTCCTGCTTCCGCTTCCCGAGTGCTGGGATTACAAGTGTGAGTCGCGATACCTGGCTCAGAGGAATTCTTATATATAATTGCAGTGCAGTTGCCTAAATGAGAATGTTCAGCTTTTATGCAATGTTATTATCTAATCCACAGTTTGTGTTCTGCTTTTGTTAATATTCACAGTAATGTCTTTTGCAGCTATGTTCCTCTTTTACAGTTTTTCTTTTGATTTTTTTCTTGATATAGTCTACTGAAAAATTTCCTAGGTTTTAATTGTCTTTCACTTTCTATAATAAACCCACACAATTCATGATTATTGCTATTATATTTGATATCTGTGCATTATTTTCTTTAATTTTTCTCTCTTTCAATTGAAGTAGATCAAGTTTTATTGTTTTTGTCATGTTTAGTATTGAGACATGTATGCTTTGTAAAATGAACTTGAGGGAGTCCATCTTTTGCTATAACTTTAATTGCTTAAGTAATGTAAGAGTTACTTGATGTGTAAAAATTAGATAAAGTTCACTAATACTCAGACTGACTCTTGTAAGGGAGAGGCAAGTATCTCAGTAGAGTGCCAAGGAAAATTTATGTACACCATGTAGAACAGAATTTGTGGGCAGAATCATGTGGGATAATTGTGACTAAAACACGTAACATGTGAACTATTCATACATTCCTTAGCATATAAAATAATATACAAACTAAGCATGCTAAAGACATGAAGCAATCTTCTAAAAGAAAATGCAAAGAGAAGAAAATTTCCTTACAATAAAATGTATCACTAAAAGAACATAAGAATAGTAGTTCAAAAACATTTATTTTTAAAAAAGAATAGTGGCTCAAGCTTGGCATAGTGGCTCACGCCTGTAATCCCAGTACTCAGGAGGCAGAGGCAGGAAGATTATTCACCTGGGCTATACAAGGAGCTCAGGGCCAGCCTGAACTACAAAGCAAGACCCTGTCTCAGAAAAAAACAAAATTAAGAGTCAACATTGAGACTACTCATATTAAGTTTTTTGAGCTTCAGAAGCATGAAAATCATTTAGAAATCCATGGAGAAACACAAGAATGATTGATTACTCACTACTTTGAGTAGATTATTTGCAAGATTATTTTTTGATCAGAAAGTTTAGATGCATTATAAAACTTGTTATAAAATATAGGTAATGAGAAAATGCTTTATCTTTGCCTTTCTGTTTTAATATTAGGGAGGCGCACCTGTGGGCTTAGCAGCTAAACCTTTTCAGATACTTTATGGACACACTGATGAGGTATTGAGTGTTGCCATCAGCACTGAACTAGACATGGCAATATCAGGATCAAAGGTAAGAGTTCACCTTTTTAAAAGACTTGTTTGACAAATTCAGTAGCAGTGTTTTATATCTCAAAAGCTTTTCTAGATGAATTGGTAAAAGAAACTTTTTAACATATTTACATTAGACATTGCAAAATTGCAATAATACAGAAAGAAAATGTAAAAAAGGCTGGATTCTGTTTGGGAATTTGGTTGATTTTCGTAGTTAAAGAGGACATTTTATGACATAAAATTCCATGTGAAGTTTGAAGATTGGCATTTTTTCTAAGCTATGTGTGTCCTTCGTATAATTATCTTTTCATACTGGTACAAACCCTCAGTGTTGAATGGGATAATGTATATATAAAATGTACCAAAAAATCAATTAAAAAAATAATAATTTTCTTCTCAGTTCTTTTCCTGAATTTCGTTTGGTTTTTTTTTTAAACAAGGTCTCACTTTATATAGTTCAGGCTGGCCCTGAACTCACTATGCGGTCCAGGCATGGCTGGAACTCACAGCAATCCTCCTGCCTCTGCCTCCCAAGTAGTAGGATTACAAGTGTGAGCCACCATGCCCGGCATTGTGGTGTGTGGTACTGATTGCTGGTAGGCATGAATCACCACGTCCAGCATTGTTGTATGTGGTTACCGAGGACTGAACTCAGGCCCTTGAGCTTGTGGAAGCACTGAGCTAAATCCCTAGTCCCACTGAATTTCTTTATCCAGCCAGTTTTACTTCTTTTTTACTATTAATGTCCATGAGCATTTTTTTTTAATTTTCTAATATTTCTTGTGTATAGGATGGCACTGTGATTATATATACCATTAAGAAAGGTCAATACATGAGGACTTTACGACCACCTTCTGAGAGTTCTCTGCTCCTCACCATTCCCAGCTTGGCTGTATCTTGGGAAGGACATATTGTCATCTACTCCAGCACTGATGAAAAGACCACACTTAAGGTACCTGACAGTTCTGTGCAGTAGGGACAGTGTGCCCATAGCATGTCTTTGCACATACAAGACAGTTTGAGGACAGAAGGAACAGTGTGTTTTAAAGTTGTTTGTTCCTTACCATTACATAGAGATCTACCACAGTTTTGGCTTCAGATTCTTATTTTTATCATAGGAATTTCTATTCATCTATGTGCTACATGTTTTAAAAAGTAATTTCTGATTAGGTGAGATATCCTAAGCTTAAATGGAAATGATAGCCAATTTAAATTCTTTTTCACAAGGCAGAGTATAAATAAATAAACCCTAAGTTATATATGTTTATTTCCTTTTAGTGGTAAAGCTTTAAAAACAGAAAACAGTCTTTTTCTCTTGCTTTAATAATGTGAGGCATTTTCAGGACTAGAGATTTTATTTTTCTTTCAGGTGAGGGTGAGACATCCTGTTTAATATTTAGTCTAAGTTGAAATCACTATTATCTGTACATTTTTAAGTATAACTATATTTTTATTCCAAAATTTTAATCATTGTGTTACAACTTTATTTTATTTTTTAAATTTTTGGGGGGGTTTTTTTGGTTTGTTTTTGAGACAGGGACTCACTGTGTGGTTCAGGCTGGCCCTGAGCTCAGCCTCCAACTCGCATCACAGCAATCCTCCTGCCTCTGCCTCCCGAGTGCTGGGATTACAGGCGTGAGCCACCACGCCCGGCACTGTGGTATGTGGTACTGGTTGCTGCTGGACGTGAGTCTCCATGCCCAATATTGTATGTGGTTAACTCGGGATCAAACCTGGGTCCTTGCCCTTCAAGACAGGCGCCGGAACCACTGAGCCAAATCCCCGGTCCCTCTGTTACAACTTTAAATGACAATATGAAAACTGAGCTTCGGTGTTTGCTTGGGCTGGGGAAGGGAGGTGGTAGGCAGAGTCACACTGATGGGGAGCCATGCTACCTGTGGAGATCTGACAAGGTTCATTGGCTGCCCTCCCCCTGCCGAGTCCTGGATTAAAAACTACATGAGAGCCGTGGAAGATCCAGGTCACAGCAGTATTAGCCCAAGCATCATCAATGAAGATGTGATTATTTCCTTTTTTTTTTTTTTTTTTGAGATACAGGGGATCGAACTTGGGCCCTCGTGCTTGTAAGGTAGACGTGGTACCACTTGAACTAAATCCTCTGCCCAAAGATGTGATTATTAACAGTCACTTTCACCAAAGTGATAGTCCATTTGCAGAGTACATGTAGATGGAAAATGAAGAGGAATTCAAAAGACAAATAGAAGAGAAGTTGTGGGAAGAATTTATTGAATGCCGTTTCCAAGAAATGATGGAAGAGGAAGAACATGAGTGGTTTATCCCAGCTTGAGATCTCCCACACACTATGGGGCAAATCCAAGACCAATTTAATGTCCTTATTATCAGTGTTGGCTCTCCTCTGGAAGATCTTATGGTCAAGAGCTGTCTGAATCCAAATGTAAAGCAGTTTGTTCCTGGGGCGAAGTACTAAAATATTTTGAGTAAACAGGAATCTTTTTTGGTGAATGTAATACAATTTCCATATTATGAAGGCAGGTTGGAAGACTTAATTATAAAAGTTCTCTTCTAACTATGTTACCCTTAAGTGTTGCCAAAGTTTTTGTTAGTCTTTTTGCCAAAATTTTTGTTAGTCTTGTACGCATAAGAAAGTGCTGAGACTGTTATTAAGTTAAATCCTCAGAGATTTACTAAAAACAGACTGGCCTGTGGCTTAATAGACAACAAGAAAAAAACCACCAGTCAAGTTGTGATAAAGATTAAAATGCGGGGCTGAAGATTCAGCTCATTGGTTCTAGCTTGTCTGTCCTGAGTGCGATCCCCCGTAACCACATACCACGATGCCAGGCGTGATGGCTCACTCCCGTAACCCCAACACTCAGGAGGCCGAGGCAGGAGGATTGCAGGAGTTCAAGGCTAGCCTGGGCTACATAGTGAGTTCAGGGACAGCGTGAACTACAAAATAGGACTCTGTCTCAAGAAAAAAACAAAGAATCAGACACACTCTAAATCTTACTGAATTGTCTTTGAGGCTAAACTGGTCCCTTACAATTAACTTACACTTGTTCATGTCTGTACTTTGTAGAAATAAGTAAATTTAAATTACATTCCACATTTCTTAGTTACATTTGTCCTTGCAAGAATATTCTCTTTGAGGCAGGAGGATAGCTGTGAGTTGAAGGTCAGCCTCAGCTACATAGTGAGTTCAAGGCCAGCTGAAACTATATATAGCAAGACCCTGTCTCAAAAAAATCTTTGTCTGAAAAATGTCTGATAATTTGAAATAATTCTGTGTCTTAGATAACAAGTTAATGACAGATGAGAGCGAGTCCTAACTTTTCTTGTATGTTGTTGTGTTAGAAATACTGAATTCTTCTAATGATACATTTGCAGAATATGATTGGAGAGTCATGTCTAATTTAGGACAAACACTGGCCTGAACACAAACTGTTACATGATTTGAATGATGCTTTTTCTCGCCTTGTTAACCATCCTCATAGCACTCTACAGCACAACTTTTATTTTAATAAGTTAGAACAGTTTTGACTTCTTAAACTTCATGTTTGGTTAGGTTAAGTTGCTATGTATATTTGGTATAAATAGTGTTTAAGTTGAAAATATTGTAAAAGGTATTACTTTTTTTCAAAAACATTTTAAAAATAAAATAATAGTAAAACTGGAAAAAAAACTGAGCTTATATTTAAATCATTAAGTTTTCCTCATCAACTTTTTGCAGGATAAGAATGCATTACATCTGTTTTCAGTAAATGGCAAGTATCTGGGGTCTCAAGTCCTGAAGGAACAAGTATCGGATATGTGTGTAGTCGGAGAGCACATTGTCACAGGCAGTTTACAAGGGTCCTTATCACTAAGAGATCTCCACAGGTAAATAATAAAAATGACTGAAGCATTATGTAAGAATAGGTAGCACTTATGAAGAATAGGTAGTATTCTCTAATCCTTTGAGTTTTCATTCTGCAAAGTTTCTCTTTTTACCTTGCTAAAAAAAAAATATGAGGAAACTAAAATATTCCTGGATTAGTAAATGATATGTATGCATACACACTACGTAGAACAACTTGTGTTATATATATTTTACCACAATTAAAACTTTTTTTTTTTAGGATTTTTTTTTGTTTTGTTTTTGTTTTTTCATTTTTTAAAAATCTTTATTGGTACATTAAATATACACATCATGATTGCACTCCATAATGGGGATTTGTACCAGTATAAGACACAACTTAATTCTCATTTTTTCCCATAGTTTTTTAGGGTTTTTTTGAGACAGGGTCTCGTTTTGTAGTTCAGGCTGGTCCTGAGCTCAGCCTCCAACTCACATCACAGCAATCCTCCTGCCTCTGCCTCCCAAGTGCTGGGATTACAGGCGTGAGCCACCACGCCTGGCACTGTGGTATGTGGTACTGGTTGCTTGCTGGGGTGAGTCTCCACGCCCAGTATTGTATGTGGTTACCAGGGAATCGAACCCGGGCCCTTGCGCTTGCAAGACCGGCGCTGGAACCACTGAGCTAAATCCCCGGCTCACAATTAAAACTTTTTAAAATGTGTAGACCCAGCAAAAATTTTAATAGTGCCAAGCCTGAATGGTATATTTGAAAATTTGTCCAAGTTAAAGTTTGGATTTTTGCAAACTAATTTTTAAAATTCTGATAAGAACTAAAGTATTTTTAATGATTGATGGCACAGTCATCTCTTTTTTTTTTTTGAGACAGGGTCTCACTTTGTAGTTCAAACTGTCCCCGAATGCACTATGTAGCCCAGGCCAGCCTCAAACTCACAGCAGTCCTCCTTCCTTTGCCCCCTGATTGCTAGGATTACAGGCGTGAGCCACCATGCCCAGCAATCTTCTGTTCTTTAATTCAGTGAAGGAATCCTCTGTTCTTCAGTGAAACAGGAATGTTTAAATAGGGGTATGTTTCTCAAGTCAGTTTTCCTCAGGTGTATTAGTTTAAATACCCAAAGTACTGTTATTCCACGTGCGCTATTAAATGCATTTTTTCTCTCTTACTTACAAATAAATTACGGTGCTGTATTTATATGCCTCAAATATCTTTCCCCTCCACCAAATGATCTTTTTACCAATTGTCTTCTCATCTTGGGTATTGTATCTTACTGAGTTTATTAACTCCCTTCCTTTCATGTTCTTTTTTTAAAAGCAGATTTGCTTCTATACCAAAATCTCATGCTTCACTATCTTCTTTTTGTTATTGTCCTGTGTTAGAGCACTGAGTCTGTTTCATTTACTCTCTCATTACTAGGATAAAACACTCAACACCCACAAATTAAAGGAGGAAAGTTTTATTTGGGCTTGTAGTTTGTAGAGGTTTCAGCCTGTAGTCAGCTGGCTTCAAAGCAGAACTGTGGTACAGAACTGTGGTAATAACTACCTAGGAGGCTGAGGCGAGTGGGTGGATTATTTGAGTTTAAGAGTTTCAAACCTCCCTAGGAATCATAGTAGAACCCTGTCTAAACATACATGACAAAGAGAATATATAATGGGAAAATAAAACAAGGAAAATAAAATTTTATGTATTATTTTTCTGAGTGTTTTATTAATATTTTGCCTGACTATTAGAAGAAAAGCATGTTGGAAATAAGGAGATTTATCAGGTATTTAAGTCATACTATAAATGTGGTCCCTTATGTGAGTCACTTCTAGATTATCATTAAGTTATTTTCCAGGTATAATATCGTGTATCTAGAATATATGCATGTAATTATGCCATTTTTACTTGTGTTCTAGTTTGAATCTCAGCACGACGCCATTAGACATGTGGTTGCCTATCCACTGTGTTTGTGTAACCAAGGAGCACAGCCACATACTAGTAGGCTTAGAAGATGGCAAGTTGATCGTAGTGGGTGTTGGCAAGCCAGCTGAGGTAAAACCTAACATCATGAATTTTATTTCCCGGACTGTTGGGGATTCCTTTGCTTCTCCTTTATTCCAAATAACTCAGAAATCTCCATTGTGGATGAATAAGTTAAAAAACAAATTTGATTTTTCAAAGGACACTAAGTGAAAACAAGATAAAGATGTTGTTCGAGTGATGCTTATGTTACGATTGGAAGCACACATTTAGTGGTTTTTTTTCATGAGTAAGATTCTTTTTATTCCAGGTCTAGATTCAAGACTACTATATGAGTTTTTAGTACAAGAAAACCTTTATTAAAAAATGAATTTCAGCTCAATAAATTAAACTCCTTAATTTTAATATATATCCACCATAACTGTACATCTTTTTGTAAAATCAGTATTCTCAGTGAATTTCCTGTAATTGTAAATTTACTTGCTACTGGCTCATCAGTTACTGACTATTAAGATGAAATAAATCTAACACTTGTCTTTTGGAAAACTAAGTGGCTATACTCCAAGTAAGTTACTAATTCTTTTAAGAAATTTATTACATAGAGTTACCTTAGTGATTGTAAGTTTTTTGGAGTTTCCAGGGGTCTTTTCTGAGAAATATATATGTCATTCATGAAATTATTGTAGGAGAAAAATTGACTATCATACCATGATTGTAATAAGTGTGACAGGGCAAATGAACCTTTTTGCTTTATAAATATTTTAGGCTTTCTTAAGCTGTTTTTTTAAGGACAAAAACACTCATTAAAATAAACTTAGATGAGAGCTGGGAATTTAGCTCAGTTTTTCTGGTGCCTGCCTTTTGAAAGTGCAAAGTCCTAAGTTCCATCTCTTGTAAACACATACAACAATGCGGGACGTGGTGACTCAAACTTGTAATCCCAGCACTCAGGAGGCAGAGGCAAGAGGATTGCTGTGAGTTCGAGACTCACCTGGGCTACATAGTGAGCCCAGGGCCAGTCTGAACTACAAAGTGAGACCCTGTCTCAAAAATAAATAAATAAAATCAAAATCTTGCTTAATATGTATTTCAAAATCATGTACGCATTTTTTTGTTTTGTTTTGGGTTTTTTTTGAGACAGGTTCTCTTTTTGTAGTTCAGACTGGCCCTGAACTCACTATGCAGCCCAGGCAAGCATCGAACTAGTTTTGACCTCTTGCAGTCCTAATATTTTTGTTTTGTTTTATTTTGTTTTGTTTTTGATACAGGGTCTCTCTTTGTAGTTCAGACTGGCCCCGAACTCACTATGTAGTCCAAACTAGCCTCGAACTCAGCAATCTTCCTGCCTCTGCCTCTCAAGTACTGGCATTACAGGCTTGAATTACCACGCCCGGTACGGTGGTACGTGGTACTGGGGATTGAACCTGGGACCTTGTGCTTGCTAGGCAGACGCCAGAACAATTGAGCTAAATCCCTGGCCCTATACTCATTTTATATATTATTTTATCAGTGTGTAATTTGTATTTATTAATCAGATGATAGGGTAATAATAAATTAATGAAAATAATGTTTTAGGAAATACATCTGGAGAGGAAAATCCAAAGCAAGCATCCAAAGCCACTGGTAACTTTTTGTGAGGCTAGTTTTTTTATCACCTGGTATATCTAAATATACCCTGGAAAAGTTGCCTTATGAAAAGAATAGCAGAGGAATATCTAGTGAAAAGCAGATTGTCGCTGAGCCAGGCACAATGGCTCACACCTAGAATTCCAGCTATTCTGATCTCATGTATTTGGGAGCGTAAGGCAGAAGGATTGAAAATTCAAGGCCAGTGTGAGCAACTTAGCAAGACCCTATCTTAAGTTTAAGAATCTAAAAAGAGCTGAGAATGTAGCTCAGTACTGCCATTCTGTTGTTAAATGTTAATTTTTTAAATTATTATATAAAAATACTTTATTTTCATTAAAACATTATTTTTCTCTCTTCTTGTTTGACCTTAATAGTACTGTGAATACCAAGAAAAATCTCCAAACCTAAGTATCTTACAACTAGATGAAGTATATTTCATCATGTTTATTTTAATGAAGTAATACATATTTTTGTTATAGGAACCTGATAATTTTGACATAAGTGGGATATTTTATTTTTAGATTTGCAAATTGACATGAGACCTTTCAACTAAAAGATGCAATCAGAATCCTTTATTATTAATCAAGAATCTTTGAAATATTAATGATCTGCTAACAAAACCTGTTTATTCTACAAAATCAGCATGATATAATTATTTTATTCTTTTGTTTACTTAACATCTTTTTTTTTTCATTTCTCTGGATTACTTTAAACAGATGCGTTCAGGTCAGCTTTCTCGAAAATTGTGGGGATCTAGCAAGCGACTCAACCAGATTTCAGCTGGAGAAACCGAATATAATACTCAAGATTCCAAGTGATTTTTTCACCTTCTGTGTGGATAACTGAAACTTGATTTATTGCTTTGTCACTTTAATCACATCTCTCAGCTCTCCAAAAAGCTTTAAAGCTTTTTTCTTTGAAAATCCTTTGGGGTTTGCCACAATTTGGAATGGTTTATAAAAGGATAAGTTGTGTTATTATCCACTTTTAGCATTTATGATTAGTGTTAATGAATCCATTCTTATTAACCAGTCCTTAGTCTATACTGAGATGGATTTGAAAATCTATATTTGATTTAATTTAATTCCGATTCCTAAAAATCATTAGATCTATTTTTAAAGATAAACTTTCAAAATGGAATTAGATTGAATTCACCTATTATCCAAAATGACAAAATTTAAGATACTTCTAGTAAAAGGGTACCATGAGCTGAGATATGTGGTTTTCTATTCTTTGTTCAGATAATCATTTTCCTATTTTCTGACTATCTCATTAAAAATTATTTATGAATCTCCTGATTGGAAGTAATAATTTCCAAAGTTTCTGTTGCATGCTTAGATTTTCAAAACTCACCAAAAGTTTCAGGATTGCATGGTAAGATTTTTTTTAAAAATTGAAAGGGGTACAGTGGCTCATTTTGCTACTATGTAAGATGTTATTAATGAAAATTTGAATTGTATTAGATAGTAAAAGTT
The DNA here is from genome assembly GCA_004026965.1 of Petromus typicus. Classification (NCBI taxonomy): domain Eukaryota; kingdom Metazoa; phylum Chordata; class Mammalia; order Rodentia; family Petromuridae; genus Petromus; species Petromus typicus. The sequence continues at coordinate 16,563 of PVIR01019954.1, forward strand.
CAGAAGGTAAAAGAGAAGCTATACATACATTTTGCAAATGTTTCATTATTGTATCTTTAAGCAAAACTGCTGTTTGTGATTTTTACAACAGATACTTTAAGTAGCATTAGCAGCATTTTATAACTGCAAATTGTAAAGCAACAAAGGATTTAGAAATTCAGAATTTCTTGGCTTTTTCTTTGCTAAATGAATACTATGTTTTACTCTGAAAATTAGAAGAATTACTTTTGGGGCCAGGGATTTAGCTCAGTGGTTCCAGCCTCTGCCTTACAAACGCAAGATTCCAAGTTCAATTTCCAGTACCAAAAAAAAAAGAAAAAGAAAAAGAAAATGTAGGAGAATTAACTTTATTCAAATATATTACTTTTTTGCCTAGGATATCTGTGTGAGTGATGGATGAGTTGAAAAAACATACATAACTTAATCATTTAGCTAAAGTAATTTTTTTGTTTGTTTGATTGGTTACTTGGTTGTTTGGTTGACTATTTTGAGACAGAGTCTCATCTTGTAGTTTAGTCTGGACTCTGGTCAGACTAGACTGGAGTTCAATGTTGAACTGACAATGTAGTCCAAGTTGGCCTTGAAGTCTTGACAATCCTCCAACTTCAGTGTCCTGAGTGCTGGGATTGAGTGAACTATCGTGCCTGGCTGCTAAAATAATTTTTTTAAAAAACAATTTTTGTTTCATGGTATGTACAACTTTTAGGATTACAGTTAACCTTATAGGTAGCTAAGTGTTTACATTATGCTTTTTATTCAAGATTTTATAGTAAAAAGCTTAATGACTTACTTAGAATTTAAAGAGATTGGTAAGCCTCGTTCTTTTATAAAATCATCTTTTGAGGTAAGATAGAATTTTTTCAAGCACCAGTATTATTATCTAAAACCATGAGTTTGAGGGAATTTATGAACTCCTGCAGTTATGCATAATTTTTTTATGTAGAATGCATTTTCAGGAAAAATCAGGTATCTTTCTTACAGATGAACTTTTAAAACTTTCTACAATAATAGCTTTTTAGAATAATTTTATTTCACATGTAATAAATTTTCTTATCTCTCATTGTTTGCTCAAGTGAATCTTGGAGAGATTTTGTCTTTCCTGTTAAGCATAATATCCAGGGCTCTTTTCTTTATAATCCTATGAATGAGTAAAAAATTTTTAAGAAGTAAAGAATTCTGTTTCGGGAAACTTTGGAATAGTTTAGCTATGAGTCAAGAATATTAAAATTATGGCACAGTTATCCAATAAATTTAGATAATCTTTTTTGTTTTTGTTTTTCTTGAGACAGGGTCTTAATATGTAGTATAGGCTGCCCTTGAACTTGCTACACTGCCATTGGTGGCCTCAAATTTGTGGTGATTCTCCTCCCTTAGCCTCCTGAGTGCTGGGATTATGGACATACACCATCGTGCCCCATTTAAATCTTCTCATTAAAGGGAAAAAAAAATCGGTGTTTTACATAAATAAATCTAAAATCAGTTGGTGCAAAAACAGAACATATGGACATGTGAAGGTTTCCTTTTCTGAGGAGTTCAGGAATTTGTGTTAGAGAAAAAGTCTCTTAGACCAATGTATTGGCACATATGTATAGTCCCAGTGTTGTGGGAGGCTGAGACAGGAGGATCTCAAGTTCAAGCTCAGAGTAGGCAATTTAGCAATTTAACAAAAACTCTTTGTTTAAAATTTAAAAATGGAAGGCTGGGGATTTAGCTCAGTTGTTCCAGCACCCGCCTTGCAAGTACAAGGGCCCAGGTTAGATCCTGGGTAACCACATATCACCATGCTGGGCATGGTGGCTCATGCCTATAACCCCAGCACTTGGGAGGCAGAGGCAGGAGGATTGCTGAGTTCAGGACTATCCTGAACTGCCAAGCGAGACCCCTGTCTCAAAAAAAATAAATAAATAAAATAAAAATAGATTGGGCTGTAAGTCAGTGAAGAGCCCTGAGTTCAAGCCCCACTACCACCAACATACACAAAAAATGATCCCCAGCAAGTCAATAGAAATTTTGCACTTTATCAGAGAGAGATGCTGCTGCTACTAAGTTTATTGTTTGGGTCGTTGTTGTTCTGACTTCTGTTATTGGGCTCCACCATGGCACCATCGGAGCCGTCTCATGCCTTATGGTACACAGAATAAACATGATTGAGTTTGTTTATTTTTAATATTCTGATTTTGAGAGGCAGTTTTATTCTAAATCAAAATCCGTAAGTTTTTCTTTCAGTGACTTTGTTATAAAGATGCCTTATTTATTTTTGAGGTTACTTAATATTGGATTTGAATTTTTTTTTTTTTAAACAGGATCTCACTATGAGGCTCAGGCCAGCTTTGAACTTACTATGTAGCCCAGGCTGGCTTCGATCTTAGAGCAGTCCTTCCTCAACCTCCGAAGTGCTGAGATGACATGGATGCACCTCCATGCCCAGCCTTGAAAATTATTTGGATGCTTAAGAGTTTAAAAAGTTAGATAATCAGAGAAAATTTCCTAACCTGATGATGGTGTTTTTCTGTGCTTCAGTATTCATTTTGTAGCATAAATAAGCTCTGTTCATAGAGCTTATTTCATAGGTGAAATAGACATTTCACCTTGATTAACACTATATGTTAAGACTAGCTGCATTTTCCTTATATAGCTTTTTCCAAAAAGTGAAAACTAAGCATACAGAATTTTTAGAAAAATAACAATTGTCGGGGCAACTGGAACTTAAAGTTTATTTATTTAAATAAGCAAAGATAATCCAAGTATTGGAGGTCACACCTCTGATCCTAGCAGTTGAGAGACTGAGGCAGGATTGCCAAAAGTTCGAGGCTAGTGTGGCTACACAGTGAGACACTATTTCAAAGACACAAAAAAAGATAAGCAAATATGTAACTATTTGCTGAGTAATATATTCCTCATTTAAACAGTCTATGTCACTGAATTTAAGATCACTAGGAAGGTTTCTTAGAGATTGTGATATGTTCAGATGTTATGTATAGAAATTATATTGTATAATGCCAGATATTAGCAGTGTGTTTAGAAAGAAATAATAGGCATTGTAATTTATGAACCGAATATCTTAGCCTGTCTGTCACAAAGTCTGTTCCTATTCCAGCTTTTCATCTTTTTTTTTTTTTGTGGTTCCTTGCATTTGTGAGACAGGTGTTGTGCCATTGAGCTAAATCCCTGGCCCTTTTCCAGTGTTTCTTGACACTGGAAATGATGAAAATAAAAAATGTAGCATTTTGATGATGGAGAGAGATTTATACTAATAATTTTACTTTAAGAAAGTGAAGTCCAAAAACGTGAAGTCAAGTATGCAAACATATAATAACTGTGTGTACATGGAAAATAAAGAAGTTATATAAAAATTTTTTGCCACTCTCCCCAGTTTCTGTCATTACTTAGATGAAATTGGAGGAGAAAATAAAAGAGATTGGGACATAAAAATCAAGAAAGTGTAACAAAGAAGGTTGGTTAGTTGGTTTAAAATCTTTTTAGCCTGTAAAATTCATGTGAGCTATGAATAGGCTTCTATTAATTTTCTTTATGTTGTAATGTATCTTTTTGTAAAAGAAAAAATGCATTTTTTTGTCAGCAGAGTAAATCATAAAACTTCCCTTTCCCTCCTTTTTAATACATATCAAAGTTATCTTTCAGATAATTGACACTGAAAATGAAAAAAGTGGGCCCTCATAATTAGAGTTTTGATATGCAGGTTTGCTTGAATATAGCAAATATAGAGAAAAAATAACTTGAATACCATGTTTTTATTTAATGATGATGACAGGGACATGGGTCTTCTATGTAGGTACTTTATATATTGTATCAATAAACAAGTCACTGAAAATCTTTCGAGCCAGATTTGGTGGTCCAAGTTCAAGGCCAGCCTAAACTGCTGAGATCTTGTCTCAAAAATAAAACGTAAAACAAAAATAATATATTTTAATTGAGCTATTGTAGTTAGCTCTTTTTATATATTTATAAAAATTGTCTATCGCCTTTCCAGTGTAAAGATATATATAAGCACTTGGACTATATTAAATGTAAATATAATAAATGTAACATTGTGAGTGGAATGTATATGTTTGTAGAAAGATATTAGCTGTCTATAGTAAATAGTTTCTTAAACACGTATTCAGGACAGTTTTTGAGTGGTAGATAAGAAATGAGTGATATATTTGCTTTTCAAGTCTAATGTCTTCATTTTTAAACCAGACTCCTAGTTTGCCCTAAAATGCTGTTCTCTCAACAAAAAGTATTCTTTCCCAATAAGTGAGCACCCTTTATTATTTTCAACAAATATCCATTCTCAATATTCTTTTTTTCCTAATTCATACATGCATCATTTATACCGAGTAATCTGTTGTAAATTTGTCATATCTGTAACACTGTTCTCTGTTCTTTGGAGTTTTCCTTTTATATATCAGAATTGTGATGGTGCTTTTCCTGATGGCATTAGGCAACAATATAGGGTTATAAGTGGTTTGTGTATGTGTATGTGTGTGTGTGTTTTATTTTGTTTTGTTTTTGAAAAAGAGTCCCATTATATAGCTCCAGTGGGCCTTAAACTTGTAGCCAGTCACCTGCCTCAGCCTCTCACTTACTGGGATTACTAGCATGCACCACCACGCCTGGATTGTTTTATTTTGTTTTGTTTTTTGAGACGTGTATAACTATTTGCTGAGTAATATATTCCTATGTAGTCTAAACTGGCCTTAAACTCACTATTTAGGCTACACTGGTCTTTAATTCCTGATGATTGTCCTGTGTCTCAGCCTTCCCATAGGTCAGTGGTTCCTTTTTTTTTTTTGAGGTAGAGTCTCACTTTGTAGCTCAGGCTGCCCCTGAACTCACTATGTAGCCCAGGCAAGCCTCGAACTCTTGGTGATCCTCCTTCCTCTGCCTCCCGAGTACTGGGATTTCAGGTGTCCTGGGATTACAGGTATGAGCCACCACACCCGGCTGGGCCAGTGGTCTTCTTGATTGATATTGCAAATTAATTTGTCCATAGAGCTTGATAAATATACAATGTCAGCTGGGCATGATGGTGCAAACCTACCATCCCAGATATATGGGGAAGCTGAAGCAGGAGGATCAAAAGTTGAAGCCCAGGGCTGGGGAGTTGGCTCAGTCATTCCGGCCTCACAAGCACAAGGTCCCAAGTTTGATCCCAGTTTGATGGCTTACACCTATAATCCCAGCACTTGGGCAGAGGCAGGAGGATTGTTGAGAATTCAAGGCCAGCCTGGACTACCTAGTGAGTTCAACACCAGTCTGAACTACAAAGTGAAACCCTGTCTAAAAAAATAAAAATGTTGAAGCCCAGCCTGGGCAACTAGGAAGATTCTTTTACTAAAGGAGTGAGGAAGTAGCTCAGTGATACAGTGCTTCCCAAGCATGCTCCAGTTCCCAAATTCAACCCCCAGTGCTGAAAATAATATGTGTGTGGGGTATGTGTGTGTTGTATATAAACACACAATATATACACACAAGCACTACTTTGTATTTTAGAAAAAATCTCTACCTGCTTTCTTGGTCTAAAAATTTATGTTTTAGGATAATGTATTTTAAAATGTTTCCCACCATAGGAATAATGACCATTTATTTTTAGAAACCAGGTCTGGGCCAGGAATGTAGCTCAGCACTGGTACAGTGCCTGCCTGCCAAGTGTGAAGCCTTGAGTTGAGTTCTTAGTGTAGAAAGAGAGAGAGAGAGAAAGAGAGAGAGAGGAGAATCAAGTCTAAGATTAGAATTACTGGAAAATAGTGTTATCTTGAGAAACATTTTGTCTGAGGTTTCCTTTGAACTGCCTTTTGTTTGCACGTTCAGAAACCACCAAACTTTCTTTAGTTACATTATTCTTTTTTTGTTGTTGTTTTTTGAGACAGGGTATCGCTTTGTAGTTCAGGCTGGCCCAGAGTTTAGCCTCAAACTCACATCGCTGCAATCCTCCTGCCTCTGCCTCCCGAGTGCTGGGATTACAGGCATGAGCCACCACGCCCAGCACTGCATATGTGGTACTGATTGCTGCTGGGCGTGAGTCTCCATGCCCAGTGTAGTATGTGGTTACCGGGGATTGAACCCAGGACCTTGCACTTGCAAGACAGGCTCTGGAACCACTGAGCTAAATCCCCGGCCCTAGTTACATTATTCCTTAGAAACTTTCTTATTTGAAATAACTATTTGCCTCCAAAAGAGCATCTGTATTAGTTTGTAATATCTATCAGTAAATATTTTATATACCTCAGTCGCTAACACTCTAATTAAAATTAATAAAAACATGAGTAACAGACAGTAAATTTAAAACATAGAATTAGATCCAGTATAGCCTTGAGGCTTTTAATCCTTAGTTTCTTGAAAAGCATTAATTTCTTCTGATCATATACAATCTCTATACGGAAATAATCTTTAATTTTTCACAGATGCTAGGGGGACTAGAACATTAATATTTACGATATTTAGTCCTAAATTAGAAGCAGTTCATTTTCATTGTTTAAAAAAAAAAAATAAGACCATCCTGGATGTAAGAACTATGTGATTTTATTGAGTGTAAGGCTTTTGTGTTGCTGGGTATGGTGGTACAATGCCTGCAGTTCCAGCATTCTACAGCCTGAGCAGGAGGATCAGCACGAGTTGAGAACAACCTAGGATACACAGTGAGTTTAAGGCCAGCCAAACTATATAGCAAGAACCTGTCTCAAAAGAAAAAGAACCTGGTATAAAACTGGCTTTATTTATTAGATACTTTATTTATCAGATACTCTCTGATGGACTGGAGTTCAGTTACAGATTGTCTCACTGGGCCATGTCACTTGTGGGTAGTTTCCAAACATCTTGCAGAATTTGGACATATGAAGCTAATGGTATTAGTGACAAGAAAGACACAAATTTGGTGGTATTTATCTTAGTATGCAGAATGAGCCAAAAATTCAGAAAAAGAACAAGTATAAAATCACTAGTTTAACATTGTTATGGTACAGTTTTCATCTTTCCTTAGAAACAGTTTTGCAAATACAATCATAATAGTAGTAATTATTTGAAAGATTACTTACCAAGGGCACGATGATGGTCCCAGCTATTTAGGAGTCCAAAGCAGAGAGTTCAAGACAACCCGGGAAACTATATCAAGACCCTGACTCAAAAACAAGAATTACGTTTCAGAATTTACTGTTAGTGAAGAAGGGTATATATGTGTTTCCATTTATTCATTTAAATTTATTTATTACTATGTTTGAGTGTAGAAAAATGATAACTGCTTCAGTGTTATTACAAATGTAGCATTATAATGTGAGACTAAGAAAAATTAGGATTTAGTTGAGACCAGATGCTTTTAGTGATTAAAATATAAACTATCTTGAAGTCTTACTCCAATTTTATTTTTCAAAATCTGATTTTAGTAATATATTTCAATTTAAGATGTATTAAATTAGAGGTTCTTTGATTGTTCACTAGTCAAGTTTAAAATGCTTTTTTTGTTTTTTTTCTTTTCATAACATTTTCCTACACTAAACAGTGTATTTTAGTAGTTAGTGGACTCGGCCTACAAATCCTACTTGTTACTCTTGTATTTTGAAGGAAAAAACTTTATCACAGTAGATATAATTATTTTGCTCTTCAGAAAAGTAACAAAAAAAAATGGTTCTGTTAATGAGTGAGACCAGTAGGCATTTAATTGAAAAATATTTTAATCTCTTAGTTTGTTATTTAAGGACTTAAAATTTTTTATTTCTTCTTTTGGAAATGTGATTACTTTTTATAGGTAAATTTGTAGTGACTTCATTATAGTTTCTGCATTTCTTCCAAAATTGTGATATGGTACAATAGATATCCTATACAAGATCTTTTACATTTCAGACCATTTTTTCCTATCCTACTTTTTGGTAGCTACTGATTCATAAGAAACATTTTTTTTATGGCTACTATTTATTTTAGTTAGGTTTATATAAGAAAACTTGTTAGAATACCATGTGTCTGATACCAGAAACTTGTAACAGATGTGGCTTCCCTTCCCCCAACTGCTTGATTGTATACCCTTGTAGGAAAAATAAATAGAAAAAGTAATCAAATATCTGGCCATTTTATGTCAAACTCCTTGCTATAGAAGAGAATCCATTAAAGCAGAACATCAGGGGAATCTGACTAGTCTCTTCTGCCAGTTTTTCTGGGACCCAAACCATGTTGTGTAGAGAGTGGCATGTCTGAAATGCAGCTGGCCACACACAGTAGTTCAGAGTGGTGAGCTAAACATTCGGAGAGAATGTCAAAAGAATTTGGAAATTGTGCTGCTGCTTAAATATTTAAGGAAGTCAAGACTTGTGTATGTATCTTAAAATGTTGCTTCTCATTTATTCTACTGGAACTGACCATGAAAAATAATATCAAGCCTTATTTATATCAAATTATTGACTGTGCATACTAATTTACTAGATATTTATATAACAAAACAGCTTTAAAATTTTAAGGTTAGTGAGGTGCAATACATTCTTCATTCTTTTAAATTTAAGTACATAAGATGTATGTTTTGTTCCATGAAATGATGTTTTAAAAATAATGTGTATATGAGTTAATGTTTGATTTGTTTCATATGGTATGATTGAAAATAATTGAAAATTTTGCACTTTTTTAATTCCTTGGAAATTTGTATTCTAAGAGTTTTTAAGAATGTATTTTGTTTGTACATAATAAATTACTATTGTATATAAAAACGAGTTTGATCAAATAAAAACGTTCCTTTCAGTTGATTTATAATTGATTTTTTTTTTTTTTTTGCAGTTCTGGGAATCAAAGTCATATAATTCTTAATTTATAGAATTAAATTCTTAATTTATAATTCTTAATTTAGCCTGCATTAAATTCTTTGGGTATACAAATTCCTAACACTGCCTAGCAAGCACAAGATCTTGAATTTGATTCCCAGAACCACCCCCTATACAAATTCAGTACAGTATTTTTTAAGGGCTTTTTTATTTTTTGAAAAAATAAGGCAAAACTACATAACAGAATGATAAGAGAATGACAACACTTTACACACTGTGTATCTTTGAAACAGAGTATAAGATATAGCTAAAGAGTCATACAAAGTCATACATAGTCATTACACTGTATATAAAAAGTAAACTATATAGTTTTAAAAGAGATAAATACAAAGTAGAAATTCAAATTCTGCCTCAAATTAGATTTCATTTTTCCCAAAATAATATACATGCTAATTTGTTTCATTTATATATTTATCTTTGTTGAAAAGAAATTTTTATTCTTTTTAAGTGTTTATTAAAAATTGACCACTATTTCTTTCTGTACTGAGTAGAATTTTTTATACACAAGATAAACATTGTTAGCCACGTTTTGTTATATGTTTGTATATACTGTTTTAGCCTTTCATTTCAAAGTCAGCTGAAAAACACTGCATTTTTCCCTTAGCAAATTATTTTTGGGGGGTCATAAGGATGAAAGCCAAAGTCTTGCTCGCTAAGCATTTTGCCATTGTGCTGCACCCCACCCTTCTCCATTAACTTTTGGCATTCTGAATACTGACCTTGCCCATGTGTTTTGTTTTGTTTTGTTTTGTTATATTTTGTTTGTGATACTGAGGATTGAACTGGGGCCCTTGTGCTTCCAAGGCAGGCATGGTAGCACTTGAGCTAAATCCCCAGCCCAACATGTGTTCTTATTAAGATTAATAAAGCCTCATCCGTAAAACAATCTAAAGTATACTCGAAGTTCTTCTTGTACTTTTTGTCTCTACATCCAGCATAACAAGATGGCACAAATGACCATCTTTTACTATCACCAGCTATTCACAATACTACATTTTATTTAAGACCCTTCCATTAGAAACTCTGCATTAATTCATCTGTTGATGAATTTCTTTGTTTTTTTTAAATGTCCATAGCACCTCATCAAGCATCCAATAAATTGTTTAATACAATATACTGAAATATCATGTCAAATTTAAAAGCTTTAGCATAGCAAAGGAAACAACACTGAAGAGACAAAAATACAAATGGCCAATAAATAGAAGAAAAAATGATCAACCTCACTAGAAATTAAAGGACTGAGATACCGTCTGACTCCCTGTCACCAAGAAATCAAATGATAAGTGCTGGCAAGGATGTGGGTGACACTATGGCAACCAGTATGATACAACCACTATGGCAATTAATGTGCAGCTTACTCAAAAAACTAAAATTAAAAATCTTTTTGATCCAGCTATTTCCATTCTAGTTATCTTCCAGACCAAAGGAAATTATACTAAGCAGGGTTGGTGGTGCACACGTGTAGTCCCAGCATTTGGGAGGCTGAAGTAGAAAGACAATGAGTTCAAGGCCAACCTGAACTAAATAGTGAGACCTTGTCTCAAAAAACAAAAAGCCCACCAAAAACAAAGACACCATACAGGGACACGGTTAACCTTTGTTTATAGCACGACAATCAATACTAGCTAAATCTTGGAAATACCTTGTATGCCCATCAACAAATGAATGGATAAAGAAAGTATTTATATACAATGGAGTACTACTCTGCCATAAAGATAAATTGATGTTTGTGTAAGTAGGTAAATGCATGCAATCACGATATTTAGTGACATAAATCAGACACAAGTTTAAGTATATGGTTTTGGGGGGCAGTACCAGGGATCAAACTTGGGTCTTTGTGCTTACAAGGTTGACACTATCATTTGAGCTAAATCCTCAGTCCTCACATGGTTTCTCTTATGTAGGAAACAACATATAGACCTATAGATATGTTAGGAAGTAGGAAGATATGGGGGACTCTGGCCAGAAGAGTGACTGAAGCGAATGCAAAAAGGAAGGAACCTTGAGAGCAGGAGTTCCCAGGCTCCTTAAGTGCATGTTTAATCTGCACTAGAGCAGATCTGCAGAACTAGTGAGCAGAGACAACAGGAGGTTATTCTCAGAGACATTTGCTTTGACCACTATGTCCTCTGCCCCAATAAGACTTGAAACTGGGTCAACATGTGTCACACAATCATCCCATTATATCTTCCCTGACCCCGGCCAAAGTTCCTCTTGAATGTCTTTGTGTGTGTGTGATGCTACCGAGGAATGCCACTAAGCTAAGTCCTCGGTACTCACTTATTTCTCACAGTTATCTTGCATACCATCAACAGAGCTCACTGTAGTAAAGTCACTACTTTTGCTTAAATATAATGAAGCAACATAATTTGTAACAGACAGTTTAGTTGGGAATACTGGTGCACACCTGCAATCCCAGCACACTGGAGGCTGAGAAGGATCAAAACTTCAAGGATATCCTGGGCAACTTACCACTTAATGAAAGCCTGTCGCAAAACTAAAAAGGCTTAGCTACATCCCTACATCCCAGTGCAAAGGCCCTAGGTTAAATCCTTGTGTATGCTTACAGTGACCACCTGCAGAGCCAGAGTTAGAAGAAAGCAAAAGGGCCATCTGTGCACTGGAAAGCCAGAGGATCCAGTCAGAAGTCAAAGATCTAGAGCTCACTGGAGAGTCCCATGACATTTCATATTGGGAAAACAGGGGGACCCAAAGTCATGGTAGAGACTGGAGCTCTCCTGCAGGAGCAAAAGTGAGACTTCTTTCTTTCCCTTTTTATTCTATCCACTCCACAAGCCTATGAGTGGGTGCTACCCATACCAGGACAGGACTTCCCTCTTCAGTAAGTCAGTCATCTGATACACTCAGAACTGTGCGAAACCAATCCGTTAGGTATTTCTTATTCAGGTTGATGTCACAATTCACCTTTCATCAACTTGACAGCGAGACACATTTCCTTAAACCATACTTAGACTCCAGATATGATAGCAAGTTTATAACTATGCCTAACACAATACAGCTATCCTGCATACAAACAGGAGCACACTAATTCCCTCCCCAGAATAGAAAGCAGTTTTTTTTTTTCTTTTGGTCATGTTTACAGCTACACTTCCCAACTTAACCATTATCATCTTATACTATAGATTTCATAACAAATCACGTCACAATTTATAACACACATTATAATGCAAGTTTAATAAGACTTAAAGACCAATAACTGATCAACATTATGTTACAAAGGAAGAAAATAAATATGACTGCTTAGTGGATGTATGTATACACAAGCATATTCACAAACTAGGACAGGATAATTCGAATTACTATCCTTATTTCTGTAAATGGTCACATACTTACAGCTGTTATTTATAACTACCTTCCACTACCCGCTCTATATTCCCTAGGCCTTAAGCAAGCACATGAGCAGGTCTTGGTTCTTTTCCTGGCAGGGTGTCCCATCTGGATTAACTTTTTTTAAGGACCTTAATAACAGGGCATGGTAATATTAGGAGGCACCCCAAGGGCTGGACTCCAAATATATTATGCCATTCCTCCATTGTGGATTAATAGTCCAGCCTCCCCGATAGTCTGGATCCATCACCCATGTCAACATTGGCGACAGGGACGCTCTGTCTCCGCACTACACTCTGAGAATTACTGATTAGAGGTTTTCATTTTAAATCCATTGAGATAAGTGCCACCTGCTTGACTCCCAGTGCATCCTCGACGATCCATTGCTTTTCCCTCCGGCTTAGTCACATGCCTGGCCACGCCCCCGGTCGCCTATTGGCCCGCTGGCTTCGTGGCGGCCCCGCCCAAAATCCATTCCTCAGTCCTGGGAGGCTGGCCTGCTGCTGCCAGAGCAGAGGATCCGAGACGTGGCTTCCGGGCTGAGGCACCATGTTGGACTTCGCCATCTTCGCGGTGACCTTCTTGCTGGCCTTGGTGGGAGCAGTGCTGTACCTCTACCCGGTAAGCCATCTCGCTCTTGGGGACTCCGGACGTTGTCCCGGCCTCTCTAGACCAGCGTCCGCTTTGGTCAGCCCGGGACAGGCGGCAGTGGGCGGGCCTTAGGGGAGGCGCCAGATTGGACCAGTCACGTGGTACCGCATCACGTGGTACAGTGCGGTCACGTGGCGCCGAACGCGGTCCGTGTGAAGTTTGCTGGGTTTTTGGGCCCGGCCTGGGTTCCGTTGTCCCTGTCTTGAGAGGATGATGGCCTTTTTGAGCGATGTCCAGCAGGCTGTGTCGTCTGCCTTCGTTTCCCTCCTCCCTTCAGCCCTGTAGTTTTTCAGCAGCCTGGACCCGGGGTCGCTGTCCGGCTTCACGCGGGGCGGGGGCCCCCGGGAGGTCGCTGCTCCTGGTCCTCGGGATCGCCTGGTCTCCAGGTCGGACCCGCCTCAAAAATCCAGCCAGAGAGGCTGGGGATTTAGCTCAAGTGGTGCCGCGCCTGCCTTAAACACAAAGGCCCAAGTTCGATCCCCGGTACCACAAATAAACAAAACAAAACCCCAGAAAGCTCTGCAGAGCAAGGCTTTGGCTTTGTGGTAAAAATTAAGGAATAGCTGGGCGTCCCACAGTCGCAATACACCTTCGTAAATGTTACCTTAGGAGCTGGTGAATGGTTGGTCCAGAACAGGAAAACTACAGCCCAGAGCCTCGTGAAATGCTGTCTCCCGAGAAATAAAGCGGTTGTGGTCACTCCAAGCTTTGAAGTTTTGATCTTTACTACTGTCTGTTGATCAGCCGGTGAAGGTAACACTGTTGTAACCAACCACGTGAGGAACAGGGCTCCGTGCTTGCCGTGTCTAGGAAATGGGCCTGAGAAAACTCCGGAGAGACGCAGTGTAAACAAATCTAGTAAGTGGAGGGAGCTGAGCGTGGAGCTGGGTGACGCGCTTGCCTGGCGCGCGTAGGTTGAGTTCATTCTCAGCACCGAAAAAGAAATAAAGGGAGTGAGAACGGTTCATATTTTAAAGTAGGGAGGGCGAGAGGTTTGAGCCAAGTGTGGCGGGACACATATGCATTTCTAGCATTCTGGAGGCAGATGCGGGAGGACCTCAAGTTTGGACAAAAAAACAAAAACGAAACGCCGGGGATGTAGTTAAAAAACAAAACGCTGGAGATGTCGTTCAGTTTGAAAGCTGTGGACCTGTTCCCCTTGTAAACACACACACACACATACTCACATTCTTGAGCAGAGATCTGAGGAGGTAAGATGACAAGGTGCTGGCCAGTCGGGTGTCTGAGAACTTTCCAGGTAAAAGGAAGTGTCTCACGCAAAACCCTCAGGAAACAGTGGCCACTGTGCCTGGAGTGCAGTGAGAGGGAAGAAGAACGTTTTAAATGGCTTATAAGCCATTCTGTGAGCTTTTACTCTGTATGCTACTGGAGAGTCTCAAGGGTTGACTGACGTTTGCAACTTAAAGAAAATTTTTAAAAAATGTTAAAGCCGGGCAGTGATGTGTACTTGTACTCCTAGCTATTCAGGAGGCTGAGGCGAGACTATTACAAGTTAGAATTTAGCCTGTCAAAATAGCAAGACCTATCTCAAAAATTTTTTAAACTTTATTAGATAAATTATTCTGGTTTCTGTGTGAAGAGCAGAGTTTTGGTCTTGGAGACAGGTGGGAAGATAGGACAGTCATTCTGGTAAGAGCATCAGAGATGATGTGAGGACAGAGATACCGAATTTCCCAGATGTGAAGTTGGAGAGGAAAACAAGTGTTTTCTGAAGTTGGATGTGAAGTTGTGAGCAGAAAACAAGCGTTAAGGAAAACAGTGTTTTCAGCCCGGTAGATGGAAAGATATATTGATTCCAAGGAAAGTCAGCAATTTTGTTGTCTGGTTATATTTAGTCTTATTTTGGTGGGAGACA
>PVIR01019955.1:0-31248 GCA_004026965.1 Petromus typicus
GAGACAAGCAAACTCCAAACCCGGCGCAGATTCAGTGACGCAGACTCAGTGCCGCAGTCTTCGCTTCCCGAGCTGCCCGCTGCTAAACTCAGTCCCTGGGCGCTCTTCCGGCGTGGGCCTGGAGACAAGTAAACTCCAAACCCGGTGCAGATTCAGTGGCACAGTCGCCGTTTCCCGAGCCGCCCGCTGCTAACCTCAGTCCCTGGGCACTCTTCCGGCGTGGGCCTGGAGACAAGTAAGCTCCAGACCCGGCGCAGATTCAGTGACGCAGACTCGGTGCTGCAGTCGCCGTTTCCCGAGCCGCCCGCTGCTAACCTCAGTCCCTGGGCGCTCCGGCGTGGGCCTGGAGCGGATTTTGTATAGTTTTAAAAATCAGATCCTTTGGGAATTAGTTGGCAGGTACTTAGTGGTAAAACTGAAAAATGTTATTGCAGGAAAGAAATAACCAAAGTCCTTTGATTCTAAGTCATTTTCTGGGAGAGTAATATAAACAGTAGAAAAATATGAGTTTATTCAAATTATATCAGTCCAAGCTATTTCAAAATTTTCTTTGTGGTTTAAAAATATGCTTTGACTAAAGAAGGATTGTGTTCAGATTCCATGTACTTATGTGTTGTGGTTTTCAAAACTTTGCAAAAATAAGGGTGGTGGTCTGGGGACTTAGCTCAGTGGTTTCAGCACCTGCCTTGCCAGTGCAAGGACTTGGGTTCAGTCCCCAGTGACCACATACAACAATGCTGGGGGTGGAGACTCATGCCCACCAGCAATCAGAACCACATACCATAGTGCTGGGTGTGGTGGCTCACACCTGTAAATCCCAATACTTGGGAGACAGAGCCAGGAGGATTGCTGTGAGTTCAAGGTGAACTTAGGGCCAATCTGAACTACAAAATGAGACCATGTCTCAAAAATAAATACATATATACATACATACATACATACATACATACATACATACACAAATACATAAATAAATAAATACAATACAATAAAAACAAGGGTGGTGATGATTCTTTCCATAGTACTTTAGCAGGTCAGAGGGACCTCCCATATTTCAGCCCTGTGAGTCTGTGGTGAGGGTTAAGTATAACCAGGCCACAGAATTCAAATTAGCACCAGTCTTGTTTAATAGCTCCCTTGCTCAACTTTGCAACCCTAGAATCTTGGCCAAGATTAAGTCATGAATCGCCTCAACACTATACTGAGTTAGTTAAGCAAGAGGTAGAGAAAGGATGACAGAGAGGTGAAGGGGCTTTAATTGCACTATTGTCTTAATATGTATATAGATCAAATGAAGACAAAAATATGATTATACCAATAAAGCCAAGAGTTTGTTCTCCTTTGAATAATAAGATGACAAAGGCTAGTTCTCAATCAAAACATTTTGTCAGATGTACACATACATTAAAAAAAACTATCAATCACTACTTGGACTCAAACAGATTTCTTTCTTTCTCAATTATGAGAAAACAGAGATCCATAATTAAACATCAGGTAAGAGATGAAATAATGATGTCTTGAAAGAGCTCTGTATTACTTAAGGGTCCCACAAGCAAAGCTACCTCAGGTATTGCAAGTAGATGAAATATATGTTGTGATCATTGATACTGATCCATCAACTTGATTAGGCTGATCTGCTAGCAGATTAGTGGAGTGCACTTGTGAGTGTTGAGTGGGTTGTGGAGGCACTGCCCTGGATATTATCTATGCTCCCTCACCTCTGTCTTTATGGCACTGTCCCCTTACTCTTCCTGATTGCCACTGAGCTCTTTCATTGTTCCACAACATTCATCACGATGTTGTTGCGTTGATGTTAGCTGAGTATGGACTGAACCATTTGGGACTTTGAGCCAAATGAGTTATGGGTGTCAGGTATTAGGTCCAAGCAACAGAAAACCTACACATACAAGTGTTTGCTCTGAAATTAGATATCAAGTAGGAAATAATGAATTAACTAATCGGTGGATAATAGGAAGATGAATCACAAGGATGGAGAAAACATAGTTTAAGGTTATATTTTGAGTTCTCAGAGAAGAAAAGCTAAGACCCAGACGAGTCTGGTAAAAAATGCGATGATGGAGCACTATCTTCTTTGTTTCTAAAAGCACAGGAAGAATTTCTGGAAATATTTCAGCTTCTCTCTTCTTCTCTCTAAGTGCCTGAAATTATCTCCAGTAGCTGAAGATAGCCAAAACCAGCTGTTACAGAAGACTGGAAATGTAATCTTTAGAATTCAACCATTATTTTATAGAGAATGGTTTTAGAATAAAGTAGGAAGGAATCTGAGGGCAAACATAGTCCAAATCTACATCTTTCCCTCTTACTCGGACAGTGAAAGTGGTCTAGATGATGTTGAACATCTTGAAACTAACTTACTGCAGGGAATATAATGGCATAAATTCTACCTTCTCTGAATAATATATAAAAAGTGCCTAAGAATGCATAAAATATGCTGTCAGCCACCATTATCTTATTAATATATTTGCTTTCCTTATAAATTATTGTACAATTTTTTTGCAGTATTGTTTTTTAAGTTTTTATTTCATTTAAATTCAGAAGCATAACCATACTAATAGATGTAATACTAGCTCATTTCACTGTATATTTTAACAATCCCTCCACAGTTTTCAAGGATGATATAAATATTATGTGAATTTAAATTCTTTAGACTTTTCTGATTCTTATCACCTATGCCAGTCAATCACATTGAACATACAGATGACATACACAAAATACTTTCATTAGAATTGTCAGAGCAAAAAATGTTAATTTATATTTTACTCATTCATAGTTCCTTAGATATTTTCTGAAATGAAAATAAGACAGAGACTGGGCTATTATTTCCTACTGGATCTCACAACCAGGGCAGAAGGATTTTGCAGACGGAGTTCAAGACACTTTGCAAATGCTGAACAAAGTCATTTAAAAATTCTAGTGGAATATTATTGAATGTTAAGTCACTATATCATTTGAAATATATAGTCCCCTATAAAAATATTAAAAATGCAAAGAAATATGAAAGCACAACCTATTTTTGGGAAAAAAGAAATTGTTAGCATTCAAGAGTTTAGAGTGAGCAAAAAACACTCCAATGTCACCAAAATTCTATACAATAGGAGCTAAAAGAAGTCATAAAGATTGAATTTATGGATGAGGGATTTAGCTCAGTGGTTTTGGTGCCTGTCTTGCAAGTACAATGGCCCAGGTTGGATCCCTGGTGACCACATACAATAATGGTCGTATTGACTCATACTCACCAGCAGTCAGTACCACACACTACAGTGCAGGGCATGATGGCTCACACCTGTAATCCCAGCACTTGGGAGGCAGAGGCAGGAGGATTGCTGTGAGTGCCAGGCTGAGTTCAGGGCCAGCCTCAACTACAAAGCAAGACCCTGTCTCAAAAAAAAAAAAAAAGATTTAATTAAATTATCAGAATAATGAATGATATGTAATTACTTAATTGCATATGTATATATAATTTTAAATCTACACCATAGAGAAATGGTCTATGAGACTGTGGAGATAATATAATGCTCATGCATTGCAGATTTAAATACAAAATGTTATGGATCTGATAGAATAGAATTGGGAAGTTTCTTAAAAAATTAAGTATCATTTTATGTACTTGTTATTATCTAAGAAAAACAAAAAAAATCTACACAAAAATATAATACTGAAGCATTCATAAAAACATTACTGTAATAATTTAAAACTGTTAAGGTTCAAATATCCAAATATCAAAATGTACTAAATATGATCTACACAGTGGAAATATCTTCAAAAATTAAAAAGAAACAAAGAGCTGATGCATGCTTCTGTCCCTTTCTGGTTGATGCTGTGACACGTTGCTGCAAATTTAATAACTTAACACAGCATAGCTTATCAAGGTTATGGTGGTTGTCCATATAAAGTGGCTTCATCAGGCTAAAATTGCCAGAGCTAGTGAAGTTTCTTCTTTGAGTTTTAGGAGGGAAAACCTGTCTACATGCATATTTAGGACCTAGATACTATCAACTTTCCTCACAGTCCACTTTCATCTTCAAAAGTGTTGATTGACAAAGATATCACCTTCTTGTGTCATGTCAACCTTTTGCTCCCACTTCATTTAGTGACCCACATGACTATGGACGATTCCTTTGATAGTTCAGCGAACTCTCCCTAGGTATAAAACACTTGATAATTTAATTCTATTTTCTACCTTAATTCCTTTTTTTCATTTAATATGAAATATTTAACTTCTTAAGCATTAGTAAGGAAACAAATATTCTGGTTACCACAGTAGTAAGCATAATTCAAGGTAAAAAACTCCTGCTAATAGAAAGTAGTAATATCCAAACAATGATTTATTGTGTGACGCTTTTATGTGTAGTACTGAGTAAAGGCAAATCTGTACAGTCAAAAAGTAGAGCAGTGGTTTGATAAGGATGGAGTGGGAAGATAAATTAACCTCAGTCAGGTTTGAGGACACACTTTTGAGTTAGTAGGCATAGTCTAAATGTAGATGGTTGTAGAATTGTATTAATTTAGTAAAATCATATAATTCAGACAGTTGTTATATTGCATGGTTTATAAATTACACCTCAGCAGAAGTATAAAATATATGTTCCAAATGTATTGAAAAAATATGTTTGCATTAAAATATTTGCACAGGAGTTGCCTATAAGAAAGATATTTCCTAGAGATTTGAAAGTAGATTAATATCAAATGAATCATAATATACTATTCTCAATTGTCACATAAAGTATAAAATAAGGCCGATTACTTTCCTTAAGCCTATGTATTTGGTTTAAAAATATTGAAAGGAGGGGTTTTCTTGTGAAACCATAGTGAAGGAATAATGTCTTGCCTTAGCTGTAAAAAATAAATAATTTAACAAAGTACAAAAGGTGGATTGAGAATCCATTATGCCACGAATTTGCAGTTCCAGAGAGTAATGATGATGACATTTAAGTTTTGAATATTTATAGTGAAAATCCTTTCAAGTCTTTTAAGGAATCAGTTTCTGAAATTCTTCAATATAGAATAATAATGAGTAGGCAAGTGGGAAACTATCAGACATGGCCATGGAACTAAAGGAATGAGTGAGATGTTAAGGAAATGCTTGATTCACACATAGTTTACTGAATTTAGCACCATGAACCGCAAATCCCAACTGACTTTCATATAATCCAAATTAATTTATAAAAATGAATTGCTCTATATTCCTCACTTTTCCTTGGGGAAAAAATCATTGGTAACATCTTTCCAATACAACACAGACCCCCAGAGAGTTGCTTAGCCTGCTGTCATTTACAAGCACTCCCAGGGACTTCCGAGCTGAAGGGCAGTTCTCCAAACTAGGCAAGCGAGCTCAGGTGTAAGGTTACATCTCCAGGGGCCTGAAGTGCTCCTTAAACATGGAGTGTGTTGGCTGCAGAATTGTCATCTGGAAAGTTGACAGTGCTTGTGACTTCCCTTGGGATGTCACTTCCAGTCATCACTGCCAGGACTCAAAACACATTCCCACAAGCAAGCCAGTCAGTGAGCCTGTGATTCAGCAGTAGATAAAGACATTCTGGTCTGTCTGCATTAATGTAGTTTTCCTTCTTTTAATCTTTAGCATTTGAGAATCTCTGGGATAAAAATGGAGTATTATAGGATGTCATTTTTTTTTTTTTTTTGACAGAGGTCTCAATTTGTTGTTCAGGCTGGCTCTGAGCTCAGCCTCAAATTCACATCACAGCAATCCTCCTGCCTCTGCCTTCCTAGTGCTAGGGTTACAGGCTTGAGCCACCATGTCTGGCACTTTGTTATGTGTTGCTGATTGCTGCTAGGCATGAGTCTCCATGCCCCATAATGTATGTGGTTAACCAGGGATCAAACCCAGGTCCCTGTGCTTGCAAGACAGGCACTGGAACCACTGAGCTAAATCTCCGGCCCAGGATATCAAATTTAAAATATGAATGTATATATATAATGTTTCCAAAGAGAGAAAGGTACTTTGACATATCATTGATATGTGTTTACTAAGTTATGTTTGTCCTTTCTTAAGAAATCATTTACCTTGGGAAATGACTTGTGGCAGTGAAAATCATTTGAGGTAGAACACAGTATAAAGTGGAAGACTCAATTTAACAATGGTAATTGCAGGTTGGCTCAGTTTCAAAATATGCTACAACAAACAGATTTTTTTTCCTCTGCTTTTAAAAGAAAAAATACTTTATAAGAAAAGTAATTAAGGCAATGCTTTATACTCCAATGGACACTGCTAGCACTTTATACCTTTTTTATAGAAATGAATAAGGTTAAGAAACTCATTTGTTCCTATACTTTGAAATATAAAGATAAATAAATAAAACTATTCAAACTCATAGCTAATTTCAAAATGATTGCAAACTGAATGACAAAATAAGGAGGTAACTCTTCACACAAAAAGGCTAATCATGGTTAATTGTTTTCCTATTCATTCTGATGATAATAGCCATTATAAACTCATTTGAAGTATGTAAATGCAATATGCAATTACCATAAGATTCAGCTTTTGAAAACTCAAACATATGACGAAGATAGCATTGAGCAGTGTTTATTAGTATGGTTGCCAACTTGTTTCATTTTCAAAGGAAAAATAAGCGTGTAGCTGTAGTCCAATCTTGTTTACATGCACATATTTTCCTTTTATGTGTACTGATATAATGACTATAGTCTAAATCAACCTGTTTACTGTTGCACAAAGCAGTGGGTGGCTGTCACTATTGTTTGAAAATTGGTGAAGAAATTGGGCTCAAATCATAAAGATTTAATTCCAGATTGTTCTCTTTTTTTCCCATTGTAAATAAAAAATACGATCCATTGGAAATTGTAAAATGGATAGTCTCCTCAAGATCAACTTTTGGGGATTAGTTGTACATTTAACATCTAATGGAAATTAGTGTTCAGATCTTCACACAAGAAGTTGAGAATTTCTCTGTATAAAATATAGAATGAAATTACAGAGTCGACTTCTGACCTTCAAGTGGTTTGTTACTAAGAAGAGGGAGAGAGAGCAAGCCAATTTGTTTTAGCATATTAAATCTACAGATTCTGCTGCTTCTAAAAATAATACAGGAAGGATGAATGATTATACAGTTCTCTATAAGGGAGTGTCAACTCTCCCAAGGTGTGGCCATCATTTCATTAGACTTTTCTTTGAAATAATAAGATAGGCCTCTGCTGCTACTTATTTATATTTGAAGCCCATGCCATACCATATTATATTCTCTGCCTTTGTTATTCTTATGTTTTCTGTCTCTTCCTGGGTAGCTTTAAGTCCTTGCCTACCCTTTCAATGATCTCAAAATATTTATCACACAAAACTTTCCTTACATGAAAGATGCTCTAGTCTCCTTCCTCTCAATAAAGAGTTTCCACTGGCCTAGCTCCCTCTCATATTCCAGTCTTCTGTAATCATTCACCACCAACCTTCTTGAAATTAAAACCTTCAATTTTGTTATATAAAACTAATCCCAGTCTCTTCTGACTTTGAAATGTATTTTTACCTTCTCATGAAATGAAAACATTATATGATATCTCTGGAATTCTAGACTAAGACCAAAACTCAGCTCATTTTTTTTTCCTGTATCTTCACTTAGAAAGCTCAGCATACAGTATCAATGAAGTCTTTGGAAAAAAATGCTCCCCCTCAAAATTCAGAAGTGTTTCTCCTTTTATTCTTCACTTGCAAAATCAAAACTAGGAGACTTCTAACCTAGTAGAGAGATGTTGATTGTCTTTACTGTGGTCTTCATTCATCTATAACACATTCCCATTCAGATTATTCCTCTATGCAAGCTTAATAGTCCCTTGCTCCTGGTCTGATAAGGATTTATATAAGACAGAGGTCAGCAAACAATTTTGATAAAATGAGAGATTTTGATAAAATATTTAGACAGTGTGGTTCGTATGACTTTAATGAGAAATACTTTATTTGGCCATTCTTTTTTATTATTTATTTATTTATTTTTGAGACAGGATCTCACTTTGTAGTTCAGGCTGGCCCTGAGCTCAGCCTCAAACTCATAGCAATCCTCCTGCCTCTGCCTCCCAAGTGCTGGGATTACAGGCATAAGCCATCACACTCTGTAGTACTGATTGCTGGTGGGCATTGTTGTATATAGTTACCAGAGATTGAACCCAGGTTCTTGCACTTGCAAGGCAGGCGCTGGAACCACTGAGCTAAATCTCCAGCCCTGTCTGGCCATTCTAACAAGAGCATAATCTTAGACAATGTGTAAATTGATGGATATGCATATACTTTGGAATAAAACATATTTGCAAATTAATGTGATGGGTTAGATTTGGCTTGTAAATCATAGTGAGCAGACTTCTAGCCCAAGAGAAGCCACTGATCTGACAAATATTTAATGCAGAAATTTCCTCCTTAACTGACCATTACGATTAATGGACAACCCTACAATGATTGTTAACATATTTATTTAAATTTATATAAAATTCCGTCTAATTTTCAAAGTAGTGTTCTTATTTATATATTTACTGGAAAAACAAACAGTCCTTTGATCGTTAGGCATAATTTTCATTATTAAGATTATGCAACAAATTTTTAACATTATAAAACAAGCATCAGGTGAAGCACCACTTATCCAGGATCATCATGAGATATCATTAAGAGAACTTCTTCTTTTTCTGTGGTGGAAAAGGAAGGTTCATAGATTGAAGCTTCTGATTTAAAGTATAAAATTAAACTTTTTGCCTAAAATGATTTGCAGTATATATTTTATTAGGTTCAAAAAATAATAAGATTGAAGAAATGATATGTTTCAAGAATAGGAAATAAATAGAAAAGTATGTCCCAAACCAAAAAATAAATCAAAATTTTTATATCATAGTACTTTCTATGAATTATAGTGTAGAGTGAGTTAATAAATAAGTAAAATGAAAACTATAGTTTAGGCTATGTTCATATTAGTGTTCATCTCAAACTTCCCTACCTTAGGTGAACAAGATTCTGAAGTAAACTTATTTAGGAACACACGGAAATTTTCAGAGACAAGCTTAATTTGCAAACTTTGCTTTGCCTAAATTCCAAGGAAATCACTGAAGACTCACAATAAGAAACCCATGGGATACCGTTATCAGTTTAACACTTATTTTATGTGTAACACTGATTTTATGTGTTCTGATCTGTCGCATTACTTGGAGAAGAAAATAGTAGTTCTGTTACATTACTAAAAAATTCATGACAATAAGAATGTAAAGATGTGGATTTTATAAGGGCAGGTAAGAATGAAACAAATTCAGTAGTGGGTGTGGTTATGTAGGTCAAAGTTTCTTCTTGATAAATCACTAGCAGCTTTTTAAATTCAAAAATAATGGAAAAAGCAAATCAGAATTGGCATAACATCACATTTAAAAAGGATATATTTGTATGTTAGTTTGAGAGTAAAATAGAAAATTATTCAAAAAATATTCTGATGAAATAGTGAGAAAATAGCAACTTTTGGAGGCTTCTCAGGATATAATTAAATTGGTTAAAGATAGGATGCCATACGTCCCATCAAAGATATGAAGAAAATTTCTACTGATGGAAAAAATAAGGAGAAATGAAAATATCACTTAGAATCATCACAATATGGTGATGTATTTTAATTTTATTATAAGTGACAGAAATTACTTCTTTCTGAATTTTTTATTGGTGTAAGTTTGCAGTACATAATAATTGCATTCCCCTTGCAGCATTGGTACAAGTAAATAACACATTATAATTCTATTTCTCATCCTCTTTTCTCTTCCTTCCCCTCTCCATCCATGTCTTGGTACCCTCTCTGTTGAAAAGAATCCAAATATTTCCTCTTAACTTTAACTTGTCTCTACATTTGTGTTTTGTGTTTTTATATAAGAGAAAGCATGTGATATTTACACTTGTGCTTTTATTTATCTCACTTAACATTATGGCCACAGAGTATGTGTATTTTCCTACAACTTACTTGCTTATCCTTCTTTATGGCAGTGAAATCTCTGGTATATATAAATGTCAAATTTTCTTTGTAATTTTCTCTTAATTTTGCTAATGCCCATATAAGCTGCTTTTGAGATATTGTGAGCTGCATTTCTATACATATAGGCATATAATACGACTTTGTAACTCTTTTGGGAAGATGATTAAAAGAATAGTAGAGGGTCACCTGGAATTTCTATGTTTTAATTCTTTGATGGTTCTCTATACTGATTTCTATAACAGTTGTCTAGTTTACCTTCCCACCCACAAAACAACACCATGAAAGGCTCCGTGTTTTGCTCACTGCCTCCCCAGCATCGTTCCTAATGGAATTTTTTTATGGTGTCTATTTTTTCTGGAGTAGGGTGGAATCTCAGTGTGGTTTTAATTTGCATTTCTCTCTATTTAATTTTTTTTTTTTTGCATGTATGAGGCAAGTACTGAAACCACTGAGGTAAATCCTTACTGAATTTGCATTTTTCTAAAAGTTACAATGTTGAACATTTTCATGTACTTACTGTCCTTTTGTACTCTAAGCAGTGTCAATTCTGTTTAGTAGCCTTCTTTTTGTTTGGGGCTTTTATTTTGATTTTAGTGTAAATTTTGAGTACATTATATATTCTAGATATTAGTCCTCTGTTCAAGGAATGGATGGTAATATTTATTTCCATTTCTCCACTCTATTGGTTATTTTCATTGCTGTGCAGAAAGTTTTTAATGAAAGATTCTGTTCATTGATTGATTCTTGATACTATGTCTTGTGCCACTGAAGTTCTGTTCAGAAAGTCCTTGCTATTGCCTATATCCCCAAGATATAATGAGCTTGCATTCCACCAGATTAAGTACTTTTCTCTGTTAACTTCACAACTTTGAAGTTTCCTAGCACCATTTGTTGAAGAAGCTACCTTCCCTTCAGTGTATGATTGTGGTGCTTTTGTCAAAGATCAGATGTTTGGATGTGCCTGGAGGTGTTTCTGCATTCTCTATTCTGATCCATTCATCCGTATGTTTCTGTCGCTGTCTGTGTCTCTCTGTCTCTCTTTGTCTCTTGCTCACTCATCAAAACAGGCTGTTTATGTCACTGTAGTTTTACAGTATAATTTGAAGGCCAGCGTTTTGATGGCTCCTAATTAGCCTTTGTGACCCATGACTGATTATGCACTTCTGGTTTTCTTCATGTTCCAATTAAAATAAAGGCAATTAGATTTCAAGATCTGTTAGAACCAGAGCCTCAAAACTACCAGTAACTCTCTATCTTTACTTGTGTTCTTCTGTCTGTAGAGGCAGTGTACATGTACATATGTATTTAGTGATACCTCACTTGATGAATTAAATTTATTCCAAATACATATCCAAACATCAAAAAGTTTGAGAATTGAAAATCTTCTTCCCATAAGAAATAATAGAAAACCAAATAATTGGTGGTGAGGTCCAAAAGTTGAACTTATAAGTTTATTCTGGCAAGACTATCACAAATCCCATAATGATTTCTTTCACTAACTCTATCGTGTGTTTCTCACAGTTTTCTCTCCAGCTTTACTGGTGGTGTCGCTAATTGTCTTTTTTCTTTAAATTTAAATCTTTATTGGTACACTATACATACACACATCGTAGTCACTTCCAGCATTGAGAATTTGTACCAGTATATGAAATGACACGACTTGGTTCTCATTTTTTCCCAAACCCCTACATATCCTACAACCTCCCACACATTATATACATAGGTTTTTCTTTTTTTAATTATCATCACATTATTTTTCCACTCATTTTTTACCCCTATGACCCATTTCCTTTTAAATATTTTCTATTTCACAATGTCTACTATATATACTAGAACTCATTACATCTTCATTTTTTCATATCGGAGAAAAGATATTATATTTACCCATCTGTGGCCTATTTATATTTCACTTATGAGAATGTCCTGAAGATACATTTGAGTATGAATGACTCAATCTTATAGTTACAATATTTTACACAAATAAAAGCACAAAGGTGAACATTTATCCACAGCAACACAAGCATAATGTGTTGTCTGGGCAAGAGCAGCCTTGGACTGAGCCCACCCTTATTGTCCCCAGACATGGTGCTTCATTTGCCTCACTCTCCTGCAATACATTTTTTTAAATTAGATTTTTGCTCAGATTATTAAGCAAAGCGAGAAAAGTTTTTTCAGTCTTTGCTGTTCAAGAAGTAGAAAGTTCAAGCTCAAAACTGTTGTATATATATATATATATATATATATATATATATATATATATATATACATACATACACACACATACATACATACATATATGCATATATATGTATATATATATAACATATAACATATATATACATATATATTTATGTATATATTTGTGTATTTTTCCCCAACATTTATTCTTTCTTCTGTTCACTTATGCTGTTTTCAGAGACATCTACATCCTCCTTTGCATGGTAGTGTGAGATTATCTTATTCTCAAACATAGAAAATCAGCTGTTGGCCTTAAATAAAATAGTTCCTTTGACAGTGATTAATTTGGGGATTGGAATAGAATACAATTCTGGCCAATATGATGAAAAGTTGGCTGGTGGTCCTAAAAAAAGATTGTTTTTTGCCTTCGAAATGAAATGCACTGGAATGAATGATTTATTTATTTCTGTGATTATGCTTTTTTGATAACATGCCCTAAACTAGTGAATCCATTTTACTGCAAGCCTAAATATGAAGCTGAACCTAGACTGATGAAACAATATAATGGAAAAATTATGGTGACATCATTCAAGTATTAGCTTACTTTGCTTTAGAGTTATATTATTTTAAATGTCCATAATTCATTATTATTCATCATTATTTACATTATTTGAATTGGATCTTCTATTACTATCAGTTACACGGTCTCTAAATGGTATCAGAAGGAACATTACCACTGTCAGGCCTTAGATAATGTCATTTGTCATTGGAAGAAGAAAATGTATTTTGGGGTTCAGAAGTCTTCAAGTACAGCTTCAGATAATCTAAGTGAAAAATTGTTGACCAATCTTTTCTTGTCAAATGGAATCCAATAAGTAGTGATATTCTTTATGGAAAATATCTGACATAGGAGAACTACCTATGAGAAGAGCTGATATTTCTCGGTGAAAATGGAGAAAATCTACACAAGATATGATGGAAAAACACAGTCAGCTTTTTTTTATTTGAATTTATTGGTACATTTTAAGTAGACATTTTGATCACATTCATCATTCAGAATCTGTACTTGTACAGGACATATTTTCATTGCTATTTTTCCATCCCCTACTCTCCCTTCAGCCCCTCCATGCCCCCAGTTTGTAAGCTTCTTTCCATGTTACCTTTAATTTTTTTCTTTCCCTTCTTTGCTTTCCCCGGTCCTCCCATACACCCTCAGCACAGAGCCCCAGAGGTGATGACCAACTGATAGACCTGATCATGAGTATGGCAAGTGCTTGGAGAGAAAGGGAACCCCAAACAATCAGTCAGCAGCTTTGGGGAGAAACAACAGCTGTTGTCAACTGCAAAAGCAGTAAGGCAGTGACTTCTACATGGCAGGAAAAAATTGAAGAAAAATCCAGTGCAGTGCCCACCAGATTTCCAGAGATAATTTAATTATGGAAAGGAAGTGAGCCACAAGATAACTGTACTAAATCTTTACTCCAATTTTTTAAATGATAGCCTACTGGACGCAAGTGGGAGACAGGTGCAGAGTGCATGACAGCGAGGCACACATTCTCTAAGTAGTTCAAGATCAGGACAGGAAGGTCAAGGCCTCCACTGCACAGTGCAAAGCCAGGCCCACTGGGTACATCTTTCAGAGATGGCTGGATCAGAGCAGAAGGTGAATGAAGCCAGCAGCCCACATGACCACCTGCCTGGCTGCCTATATCAAGGAAAGACAAATCTGGTTGCTTCCCCATTTGCCAGCATCAATGGGTATGACTTCATCTGAGGTATGGCTACAGAGTGGAGTCCCCTTCTGATTTGAAAATGAATTTTCTACGTTTTATTTTATTTTATTTCCATCCCTTTTCTAATGTCTCTTTCCCCTTCCCTGTACCTTCTTGGTACACTTACTTTTAAAAGTGTCTCCATGTTGCCTAATACCTTTCTTTTACATAACATCTTGGGTATCTCATTTAGTTAAAATGTGCATCAATAAATTGTTGATGTTTAATCATGCAGTCTACAGCTGCCATAATGAACTAGTAGAATAAGAAGAAGTCATGTAATTTTGTGTCAGTCTCATTGGTCTATTCTATCCACTAATGACACTCTGTGGAAAGAACCATGTCTTGGAAAGGACTTAATGTTTCCTCTCCTGGGACACTGCTCATCTCACTTCGACTGTAGATTCATCTACCTGCCATTGATCTCATGGGTATATAGAGTCAAGATGATTTTGATTTTATCTCCACTGCTCCCTACCACTTAAATATAAGTAAATCATATAAACTTTGGATATTTGTATTTGATTTATAAATTACAAGCTGGAAAGATAAAAATGTTGTTAATGTGGGGTGTATATCAGGATGTTGGGGTAATTTTTAAAAAATGAATAAGATTGTCTATCAGATCTCAAGAATAGAAATCAGTGATGGAACTCTGGCTTTAGAAAAATCCTACAGTTAAATCTAAAACCAGTGCTTCAGTTATGAACAGATTATTCAACATTAAAGCTGTTCTCATTCTGGTACCATCCTGTCTATGATTATGCTACTGTGTCACAAGTGATCTAGTTCAGTGTAAGAGCAAGAATACCTCATAAAAAATCACTTCTCTTCTCTGTAACACAAATGTAATGCTTAAAACCTGTAAGCAGGCCAGCATGTAGAAGCGATGATGTGAGAGAATAACCTAGAAAGCAAGTCACAGATTAGCTATAGATACAATTTTTAAATATTATATTTTTTAACTTTTTATTTCATATTCTACTAAAAAGAGGATAACTGCTCTTCTGTGACAGTTATGCTTTTTCATATGGCATTGCCATTATCTCTATTCACCCTTAAATTTTTGTACAATGACATATTACAAGCATCAAGTTTATAAAAATCTTAGCTTGGCAAGTATTTTATGAGTTCTTTCCTCATATGTTGAGGGCTGCAAAATGAAAGTGAGTACATACGAGCTTTTCAAAGCTATTTACCGCATTAACATTTAACAAGCCTTACATTAACATTTTAAGAATCATAAAAATTTACATTTATACTCGATTTTACTTAATAGGTTAACCATATGCATCTATCTAATACAAGGGGAGCCATACTAATAAAACGTATACTGAACTCAGTAAAAGTAATTTATACAACTGAAGCTCGGGCAATGATTAGAGGGCAAGTTATAGGTTACACGTGATGGTTTTATATGTTCTTAAAGATCATTTTTGCCTCCTTGCCCCCAACAATTAGAAATGCCATTCTGATTGGAGGCACAGGAAGAGGGAATCTGACCTTTTAAATCCCTTTGAAAGGACCATAATTAATTTCAAAGCAAAATTTAGTACAAGGTAGAGTAAGACATAGATCCAAAAAATGAAATAATGACGAGATTGCTCCTTTTGTTTTTAAGGTAATATTGTATATATGTGTTCATAAAATATAAAATGATCACAGTTAATTTGATGATAAAATTAGAGGAAAAATGTCTTTGAACAAGTAGTAAATATGACATGGAACAATCTTGCACAATTTACCACTTTCTTTTCCCTTGGAAATTAAAATAAACCCTGGAAGTTATAGGAAAGTCACATAATATTTAACTATGATTTTAGTCTGTACAATATCCTAGCATACACATTTCATTTTTGATCTACGAAAACATCACTTCATTTCTGTGAAAACAAGTAAGAATTTGGAATGAAAAAATGAATGAAAATATACTAGAAAAGATTTTAATAAGAAAAGTTTAGAAATGTTGAAAATAATTGCTAAAATGAAAGTGTTCCTGTACACTCTAGTGCTGAAAATATAGAACTAAGGAAATAGAAATCAACAACTGGGGAGTAATGTAATCAGAAAGATACCATATTCAGATCAGAAAACCAGAAACAGGGGAAAATGCTTTTTACGATGGCAATTATCCACCATAAGATGCACTTCTAAGTGTTTTCTTGATTTGAAGTATTTGCCTATGTGAAAACCTGTATATGAATGTAAGAATACTTTTTCCTCATAGCTCACAGGTGGAAAGATTCCAAATATTTATCCACTAGTCAGTGAATAAACAGTTTGTAGTAAAGTCCTGCAGTGAAATACTAGTGTTCAATATAAAAGAAAAAGTGGATTATACATAAAAAATGCAATCTCATAAACATTAAATAAATAAATCCAGATGTGTGATGTACAGGGACACATTTTCAATGTTAAATGGGATCATATGGTATGTATAATATGTACTAATCAATTTAAAAATGAATATGAATTTTTAATAAAGGAATTTGCTATATATTGTACCATTCCATTGAGGTGTCATTCAGAAAAAGGCAAAACTAAGAACAGAGATCTGAGTAGTAGTTATCAGGGTTCTGGAGGGTAAAGGGGGTGGTTTGCATAGTAAAGACTCATGAGAATCCTTCCTATCTCAATGGCTGTGGTGAGTATAAAACAGAGAATATTTTTGAAGCCCACTCAAGTTTATCCTTAAAATGGCCAAATTTTATTGAATACAAAATGTTACACAATCTGAATTTTATAAGAAAAGTATTGTGTGAAATGAAAGTTGAAATGATTTACTGTCTAATTTCTCAAAGGTATTTTATAACAAATACTTATTTCTACTTAGTAGTCTAAACTTTCATACACATGAAGATTATTTCAGTTTGGTTGCAGTTCACCTTTTACTTTCTATCTGTTTTCTTCTTTCTTTCTTTTTTTTTAAATTTCCTAACCTTTATTGGTACATTACATATATGCATCATGTTTGCACTCCATAATGGGGATTTGTATCAGTATAAGACACAACTTAATTCTCATTTTTTTCCCATAGCGCTACCCACCCTACCACACCCCATATACATAAAATTTGCTTCCTTACTTTTTTGTTACAATCTCATCATTTTCCCCCCATCACCCTATTTTACATTTAGCATTTTCTATTTCACAATATATAACATACAATGCTAGGACTCATTTACATATCTATTTTCTCATACCACAGAAAAGATGCGATATGTACCTATCTGTGCCCTATTTATTTCACTTATGAGGATATCCTCAAGTATGTCCATTTAAGTATAAAAGATTCAAACCTATCATTTTTTTTATGGCAGAGTAATACCCCATTGTGTAGAAGAACCACAGCTTTTTTATCCAGTCTCCAGTTGATGGACACTTGGGTTGTTGCCAAGATGTAGCAATCACAAATTGGGCTGCTATAAACATGGGTACACATATGTCACTGAGATATGATTTCTTAATTCTTGTATGTGTATGCCTAGCAGGGCAATGGTTGGGTCAAATGGAACCTCCAATCCTAGCTTTTTGAGGAATCTCCAAACTGATCTCCACAGGGGTTATAAGAGTCTACAGTCCCACCAACAGTGGAGAAGGGTTCCTTTATCTCTGAAGCCTCACCGACATTTGCCTTGGCTGAATCTGAAATGACAGTCATTCTATGTGGAGTGAGATGAAATCTCAGTGTTTTCATCTGCATCTCTCGAATGACTAATGATGTTGAGCATTTCTTTATATGCTTCTTAGATGCTCTTACTTCTTTCTCTGAAAAGTGTCTGTTCATTTCACATGCCCATTTTTGAATTGGGTCATTAAATTTGGATGGGCTGATTTTTTTGAGCTCTTTATATATTCCAGATAGTAGCTCTTTGTCTGAGGAACAGCTGGTAAAGATTTTTTTCCCACAGTGTTGGTTGCCTTTTTGCTCTGTTGGTGGTTCCCTTTGCTTTGCAGAAGCTTTTGAAAAGAATGTAGTCCCATTTGTTGATTTCTTCAGCCAATTACTGTGCTATAGAAGTTTTGTTCATGAAGTCTTTCCCTAAGCCAATGTCTTCAAGAGTTTTACCTAACCTATTTTGCATAAGTTTTGGAGTGTCTGTTTTAATATTTAGGTCTCTTATCCACTTTGATTTTAGCTTGGTACATGGTGAAAGGGCTATATCTAGTTTTAGTCTTTGGCAAATTAAAGCCCAGTTTTTTCCAGCACCATTTGTTAAAGAGGCTATCTTTCCTCCATTGAGGATTTTTGGCTCCTTTGTCAAAGATGAGGTGGCTCAGTGTATCTGGAGTAGTTTCTGGATCTTCCAGTCTACTCCATTGATCCTTGGGTCTGTTACTTTGCCAGTACCATGCAGTTTTTCTCATGGTGGCTTTATAATATAGTTTCAGGTTCGGAGTTGTAATACACCCCACCATGTCTGTGTTGCTTAGAATTGCTTTGGCTATTCTAGGTCTTTTGTGGTTCCAGATGAAAGTTTGGATTATTTTCTCTAGATCTGTGAAATATGCTCTTGGGAATTCAATCGGGATTGCGTTGAATGTGTAGAGTAGTTTTGGGAGTATAGCCATTTTGACAATATTGGTTCTTCCTTCCCAGGAGGAAGGTATGTCTTTCCATTTTTTGATATCATTTTCTATCTCCTTTTTCAGAGTGTTATAGTTTTCAGATTAGAGGTCTTTCACCTCCTTTGTTAGATTGATTCCTAGGTATTTTATTTTTTGGGGTGCTATTGTGAAAGGGACTGACTTTCCAATTTCTATCTCAGTGGGTCTACTGTTTGTGTATACGAAAGGTACTGATTTTTGAACGTTGACCTTGTAACCACCTATGCCACTAAAATTGGCGATTAAGTCCAGCAGTTTTTTAATTGAGTTTTTAGGATCCTCTAGAATATCACGTCATCAGCAAATAATGAGAATTTAATTTCATCTTCCCCAATCTGTATTCCTTTTATTTCTTTCTCTTGCCTAATTGCTATGGCTAGTATTTCCAGAACTATATTGAACAGAAGTGGTGAGAGAGGACATCCTTGTCTTGTTCCTGATTTTAGTGTGAAAGGTTTCAATTTTTGACCATTTAGTATGATACTGGCTGAAGGTTTCTCATAGCTTTTATTAGTTTGAGATACAGACTATCTATTCTGATCTTCTGTAAGTTTTTGAACAAAAATGGGTGCTATATTGTGTCAAACATTCTGTGTCAATTGAGAGGACTATATTATTTTTGTCCTTAAGCCTGTTAATATAGTGTATAACATCCCTGGGATGAATCCAACTTGGTCAGGGTGTATAATCTTTTTAATAATTCTCTGTATTCTGTTTGCCGGGATCTTATTGAGGATTTTTGCATCGAGTTCATTAGAGATATTGGCCTATAGTTCTCTTTTTCGGTTGGGTCTTTCTGTGCTTTTAGAATCAGGGTAATGGTTGCTTCCAGGAATGAGTTTGCGAGTACTGCTTCCCTTTCAATTTCATTGAAGAGTTTCAGAAGTAGAGGCACTAACTCTTCTTTAAAAGTTTTATAGCATTCAGCAGTAAAACCATCAGGTCCGGGGTTTTTCTTTGTTGGCAAGTTTTTAATTATGTTTTCAATTTCACAGATTGTTATTGGGGCATTTAACATTTCTATATCTTCTTCATTCAGCTTTGGGAGTTCATTTGTGTCTGGAAATCTATCCATTTCTTCTACATTTTCCATTTTATTGAAGCATAAATTTTCAAAGAAGTGTTTATTATCCTCTGGACTTCCTCTCGGTTGGTAGTAATTTCTCTGTTCTCATTCCTAATAGCATAAATATGTGCCTTTTCCTTTCTTTATTTAATGAGGTTGGCAAAGGGTCTATCAATTTTGTTTATCCTCTCAAAGAACCAACTTTTTGATTCATTGATTTTTTGAACCATTCTCTTGATTTCTATTGCATTAATTTCTGCCCTGATCCTTATAATTTCTGCCTATTGTAAGCTTTGGGTTTGTTTTGCTCTTCTCTTTCTAGTCACTTGAGGTTCAGCATTAAGTTGTTTATTTGAGCTTTCTCCGTTTTCAGGATGTAGGCCTTCACTGCTTTGAATTTTCCTCATAGAACTGCTTTCATTGTGTCCCATAAATTTCTATATGTTGTAGTGAGCTTATCGTTTAATTGTAAGAACTGCTCAATTTCTTCTCTAATTTCTTCTGTGACTGATTGTTTGGTCAGCAGAGTGTTGTTCAGTTTCCATGGATGTGTGAAGATCCTGGGCTTTCCTTTGCTATTCAACTCCAATTTCAGGGCACTATGGTCTGACAGTATACAAGGAATAACTTCAATCCCTTTATATTTGCTTAAACCTGTTCTATGAATGAGCACAGGCTCTATTTTGGAGAATGATCCATGAGCAGCTGAGAAGAATATAAATTCTGACTTTGTGGGGTGAAATACTCTGTAGGCATCTATTAAGTCCATTTGCTGAAGAGTCTGGTTGAGCTCAAGGTTTTCCTTAGTGACTTTTTGTCCAGTCAATCTGTCTCTTTGTGACAGTGTGGTATTGAGGTCCCCTACTATTATTGTGTTTATCTGGTTTTTCAAGTCCGTTAATATTTGTTTTATATAGTTGGGTGCATTAGAATTTGGAGCATAGATATTTAAGTTCGTGATTTCTGTCTCTTGGATTTTTCCCTGAACAAAAAATAGTGTCCATCTTTATCTCTCTTTATCAGTTTTGGCTTGAAGTCTATTTTGTCTGCAAATAAAATTGCCACTCCTGCTTTCTTGCTGTTTCCTGTCGCATGGAATATTGTTCTCCATCCCTTTACTTTCAGTCCATAGGTTTCTTTCTGAACTAGATGTGTTTCTTGTATGCAGCAGATTATAGGATTTTGCTTTTTGATCCACTCTGCCAGTCTGTATCTCTTAATTGGCGCGTTGAGTCCATTGACATTAATGGTTATGACGGATATAGGTAAATTTAGTGCTGCCATGTTTTCCTATTCTTGGCTGTGTTATTCTACTTTTTCCCTTTCCCCATCAGTTTCTTGTTTGGTCCCATGGGTTGACTCGGTTAGGTTTCATGGATTTCTAAATTTCCTTATTTTTCTCCAAGATATTCTTTAAAATGTTTTGAGCACTGGTTTCATATTTGTGAAGTTTTTCAGGTGTTGTTTGTCATGAAAGTATTTTATTTCCCCATCAGTTTTGCAGGATAGTTTTGCGGGATACATTAGTCTGTGCTGGAAATTGTTTTCCTTTAGAGCTTGGAAGACTTCACTCCAGGCTTTTCTTGCATTGAGTGTTTGAGTTGAGAAGTCCGCTGTGATCCTGACTGGCTTCCCTTGGAATGTAACTATTTTCTTTTCTCTGGCTGCTTTCAATATTTCATTTTTTTCTTCAATATCTGGGACTTTTATGATTATATACCTAGGTGTAGATTTTTTCATGTCACAGGCGTGTGGCGTTCTGTGTGCTCCATATATTTGTATGTCCAATTCTTGACCTTTTTCTGTGAAGTTTTCTGCCATTATCTCTGTGAATAACTTTTTGATGTCTTTAGCATTGTCTCTTGCTTCCTCAGTGACTCCAATCAATCTTATGTTATTCTTCTTTGAATCATCTAGAAGCTGTTGGATTGACTTTCATTATTGCTTGCTTTTTTCCATAGATTATGCCTTTCTGGTCATTGGATGTGATCCTGTCTTCTAGGTCTGAAATTCAGTCTTCTGCCAAATTCTTTCTATTGCACAAACTTTCATTTTCTCTCTTAATTTCCTGGGCTTCTGCTCTTAGGTGTTTGAAAGGTTCCATTGCTTTTGCTATCTTGGATTCTATCAACTCCATGATTTCCTCTTTAGCTTTATTAATCATCATGTTGACAGTGTCCAATATCTCTGCTTTCATCTCAGAGATCAGTTCTGATTTCCATTTTACTAGAGATGCTTTGGTTACCATTTCTGAGGACCCTGGAAACTAGGCTTCAAACTTCTCTATCTCCCTTCCCTCTGTGTTTGAAGGAACGGAAGTTCCTTTCCCTCACTTGAGGTGAGGGACGGAAGGAAAAGAAACAGAAGTTCCTTTCCCTCACTTGAGGTGAGGATCATTGTATCTGAGGCTTTGAGTGTTTACTCATCTCTGGCCTGCCCTGTTTTCTGGCACTTCTTGGTGCAAGTCATTTTCCTCCTAACAGTTAGGAATCTTAAAATAACAGTGTTTCCTGGGTTGTTCTTTACAGTCTGTATTGGGACCTAAAGAAAAACCCCTAGTTCTGGCACACCATATGAGGCACTCAATCAATACAGCCAGAACACCTTCTCCCATCTGCTTTAGCGGCAAGAAAGCTCTGGCTTCTATACTGCTACAGTGGTTCTGCCTGAGGTTCCCATGGGCCTGCCTCCTCACCAATACAGAGTCTCTGGGCTCGCTTTTGCAGTTGTCCTGGAGGCCAGTAGGGTGAAGGTCCTATGCAGCTGCAATGGTAGGTGCTGATGTTCCAACAGGCTCACCTACTCACCAATACAAGGTGACTGGATGTGCTTCTGCAGTTGCTGTGCAGAAAGTCAGACTCTGACCTGCTAACTTCAGTTCCTGGGCGCTCTTCCGGGGCCTGGAGGCCAGTAAGCTCCAACCCCGGGGCAGATTCAGTGGCACATTTGCCATTTCCCGAGCCACACGCTGCTAACCTCAGTCCCTGGGCACTCCTTCGGTGTGGGCCTGGAGGTCAGTAAGCTCCAACCCCAGGGCAGATTCAGTGACGAAGAATTGGTGGTGCAGTTGCCGTTTCCTGAGCCGCCTGCTGCTAAACTCAATTCCTGCGCACTCTTTTGGTGTGGTCTGGAGGCCCTATCTGTTTCAATTAATTATTTAGCCTACATTTCTCATGATTTAGAAAAATTTAGACAGGATATAGAAATATTCTCCATAATATGTAATAGATGTACTCTATCTATTTAAATAACTTCTAACATATTTAAGTTGCTTTCAAGTTTTGTAACTCTGAATGGAATTTTTGTATAAACATATCAAAATATTTATATCTAGATAACCATATGTACTGTGTAGTCTCGTTAAAATAGATTCTTATAGATTGACTTTAAGAATACAGGTCTTGGGCTGGGGATATAGCTCAGTGCTTCTGGCACCTGTCTTGCAAGCGCAAGGACCCAGGTTCAATCCCCGGTAACCACATGACAATACTGGGCATGGAGACTCACCCCAGCAGCAATGAGTACCACATACCATACTGACAGGTGTGGTGGCTCACACCTGTAATCCCAGCACTTGGGAGGCAGAGGCAGGAGGATTGCTGTGATGTGAGTTCGAGGCTGAAATCAGGACCAGCCTGAACTCCAAAGCGAGATCCTGTCTCAAAAGACCAAAATAAATAAAAAAAAAAAAAAAAAAAAAAAGAATATAGATCTTAGACACACCTGGATGTTTGAGACAGAATGGTAAGTTGCTTTTCACAAAGACTATAAACTTACACTCCTACTAAAATTGTCAAAAGCTTATTACTTTTATGCTTGCCTAGAAGGCAGAAAATTATCATTAAAAATTTTTTAAAAAATGTTAGTAAGACTCTCAACCAGTAACATATACACATAAACTTCCTCATGAAAGTCTAAGATACGTGTTTTTGAAGAATCAAGATGTATCATGTACAGGTACAAGTTCTCAATGATGAACATGATCATAATGTATTACTAAAATGTACCAGGAAGCTTTTACTTCACTTCAAAAAAAGGTAAATGTTTAATTGTAAACTCATTGTTCATTTATCACATAGAATTCAATGTTTACCATTAAAATTAGGTTTTCTCTGACTTTTATGGAAAAATTTAGGTTATGTTTCCACTACTGATTGTGATGAGTGAATAGTTTATATTCCTTTTCTACTGACTTTGCAAAGACCTCCATGAAGCTGACCTGCTGGATTCACCTGTCTTCTGGCTTTCAGACTGAACCTGTGAAGGCAATGTCATGGTCTCGAGAGCAGGAGCTGTTTACTATCCTGTCCTATGGCCCAGGCTTCACTTAGCCAAAGATATTTCCCCTCCCATTGCAGGCCACTCCTGGAGTAGCAGACTTTACTTCTGGCCCTTGGGTGGCTCGACTCTGTCCTCACCCGTGTTGGAAGTCTTTCTTAAAACTCTACTCAGTTCTTAATTTAATCTTTCTTTTCACTTTCTGGAACACTAAGTGATACAGGAATGAACCACAGCAAAAAATTCCTAGTAAGATGATTATTTATTAATTAGGCCCTAATCAGAATCTTACAGTAGCCCATACAAAGAGAGTTCAGTGAAATTAATAAATTAATAATATCAGATAAGTATTCAGTTTTTTTCTAGCTTCCTAACCTTTTAAGATACATACATAAATACACACATACATATAAATTCATTTAAATACACATATATATCCATGATACATATTATGATATATATATATATCTGCAAATAAATAGAAAGGATAAATTAATAAGAACTTAATCTAACAAAATGCAGAGGGTGGATTTAATACAATTTAGAGAAGATTGAAGGGAAATTATAAAATGTGAATATATTTAAGGTAAAGAATTATTAATAAAGTGTTTTCTGTGTAATTGCCAAATTTAGAGAAAAACAAGACCAAAACAAAACACAAGAGGATGCCGAGCCAAATTTGCATTTCAGGTAAAGAATGAATAACTTTTAGTATAAGTATGTTTATAAGAAATGCAAATGTAACTTGGAATTCTGTATTTCATTTGGCAATTATATTCTTGTGTATAATTCATTAACACCATCTATTACTTTCCAAATCTCCCAAGACTTGTCTATAGAAAAATCAACAAGGAAAGTGATGTATTGGTGACAGATAGGATCAAGTGAATCAAAAGCTAGTATTTAGGAGATTAATGTGTTGAAGAAACTGTAGAGAAGAGTCACCAGAAAACATGTGATGATCATAGCAATTCGTAGTAAACCCATTAGCAGAAAAGAGATAGCTGGGCATAAAGTCACTGAGATGAATCAGTTCTCGAGGTCTGTTCAATTAAGTTAATTTAGGAATGTGCGAGTGAAAAAAAGGAAGCTGAAATTGTAACAATCTGTGAAGTGTAAATCTCCAATTATGGACAAGAAAAATATCAAATCTGATATGCCATTCTATAAATATTTTTTTAAAAATTCAAAACCTGTGAAATCATCCATCATCAAAAGCATTGGAAAAGATGTAGGTGTAGGAGATTGTGTGTGGGGGATTATTTATTTATTTATTTTAAGAAAGTATCTCTTTTTGTAGTTCAGACTGGCCCTCAGCTCAGCCTCAAACTCACAGCAATCCTCCTGCCTCTGCCTCCCAAGTGCTGGGATTAGAGGCATGAGCTCACCATACCCAGCATTGCAGTATATAGTACTGATTGCTGGTGTGCATTAATCTCCAAGCCCAGAACTGCTGTATGTGGTTACTGGAGATCTATCCTGAAACCCTGCACCTGCAAGGCAGGCACCAAAACCATTGAGCTAAATCCCCAGTCCAGGGGGATTAGTGTTTACTTATTAGTAAGTTGTCGGATAAACCTCACTTCACTTAACAGTGAGGAAACAGATATTCTTGATTTTCACCATTAACCCAGAAAGCAGAATTCTAAAATTTATCCAAAAATTCATAAGTACCCTGCAGAGTTTGGGGATCTGATATTACACTATAATCTATGTATAGTTGATATTGTGAAATAAAATACATATTTAAAAGGGAAGAGTGTGTATGGGTAAATAACAAGGGGAAAAAGAATGTGATAGTAATTAAAAAAAAGGAAACAAAGATTATGTATATAGGGGTGAGGAGTTGCAGGGCGGGGGTAAAGGGGAAAAATGAGAATTAAGTCATGTCATATTCTGGTACAAACTCTCAATGTTGAATGTGATGCTGTTGTGTATTCGTAAAGTATTGATAAAGATTTAAAAAATTCTAAAGGTAAAGGAATGAAAAACAAGCTATGTGGCTGATTAAGTAAACTTCCCAAACTATAAGCTTGCAATAGGCAAAGGTGACTCTCTGAACCAGAATTCAGTCACAACCAACAAAGAAAAAGTTGAGTTTACTTTGATTTCCTTTAAGGGAACACCTGTTAGACAAGTTAATAAACCTCAGCAGAAAAATGCTGGTAACTGCTGTCAGTAGATTGCAGGAGACAGACATTATGTGCCACAAGAGAAAGCATCATCCTTCCGATGAAAATGAGAGGGAAGATATTCTTTTATTGTGGGGCTGAGTCTCAGAAGAAACATAAAATCATCCACAAAATAATATTTAAATTTAAATACATGACATTTCCATAGAAAGCAAACTGACCAATAAGAGCAGAAAAAGTGATAAAAATCTTCAGTTCTTTCTTTAGCTCTTTGCTCTCCAGGTATGGAAGGGTCAGGGGTTACAAGCATAAAGGCAGAGAGGTGTCTCCATCTATTGGGAAAAGAAGGTCAAAGATTGCAAATTCCACCCCTATGCTCTAGAATTCCCAAGCAGAAAAGGACTCAAAGGAGATGGACTCAGACATCTTCAAGAATGAACCAAATTGGGTATATTGAAGTGACAGTGTGTCCCTTTAAATGCTAAATTCACACTATTTCGCATCTTCAGTCCAGAGGAATTATAGAAGCCTTGGAGCCCACCCAAATTTTAATTTTCTATAAGAGAACTAGCTGCTAAGAGGACATTTCAAAAAAACAAAAAAATAAATACAGGGTGGCTTTACAATTATCTCATAAGGCACTTTAATCAAAGCACCAGTTATATTTACTTTAAAATAAAATTACTTCTGGGCAGGGAATTTAGCTTAATGGCACCCTGCCTGCCTTGCAAGCTCAAGATCTTCAATTTGACCCCTGATATAAGAAAAAACAAAAATAAAAAATAAAATAAAATTACTTGTGAATAAGAAATTAAGTTAATACTTGTGTATTATGCTTGCTGCAGTCTATACCTTGGTACTTCTTGAATTAGTGTAGCCAAAATAATTGATGAGCTATTTACATATGTGGATATGATTATGTAAACTAGGAAAACTAAAAGAATAAACCACGCAGACATTTGTATGCAGTTGAATTATCACTCAAAAATGAAAGCATGGGGTCTGGGATTTAGCTGAGTGGTTCCAGTGCCTGCCTTGCAAGCACAAGGGCCCGGATTTGATCCCAGGTAACCACGTACAACAGTGCTAGGCATGGAGACTCATGCCCACCAGCAATCAGAACCACATACTACAGTGCCAAGCATGGTGGCTCACACCTGTAATCCCAGCTCTTTGGAGGCAGAGTAGGAAGATTGCTGTGAGTTCAAGGCAGAGCTCAGAGCCAGCCTGAACTACAAAAGTCAGACCCTGTCTCAAAAAAAAAAAAAAAAAAAAAAAAGTCTATAATTAGCTGTGATGACCTATGCCTGTAATTCCTACACTGGGCATGCTGAGCTAAGAGTTTGAGCCCAGCCTTGGTTATATAATGAATTCAATGTCAGCCTGAACTACAGAGTAAGACTCTGTCTCAAAAACAACAACTACACCAACAACAAACCAAAAGGCATAATAAAGATTTTCAGACAAATAAGAGTTGAAAGTAATTGTTCCCAATATACCTGGCTTGAAAAAAATGTTAGAATTTTCTTTATAAACAAAATGAAATGACAGAAATATAGATTTACAGAAATAAATAAGTATATGAGAAATAGTATGTATGGTAATATCAAAATCTTTTCTGTTATTTAGTTTTAAAAGATCCAGCAAATAAGTGTATTAAAATTAAAAACAAGGCCAGGGATTTAGCTCAGTGGTATCACTCCTGCCTGATGAGAACATGTTCTTGAGTTTGATCCCCAGTTATCACAAAAAAGAAGTAAAAATAATAACATAAGCAGTGAAAGTAATAATTAAGGTTTAGGAGTTAATGAAGAGAGCAGTAATGATATTATAAGAGAACAAAAGGAGTCCTCTTACACACTTTGTTATCAGGTGGCAGTGCTGGCCTTCAGAAGGATAGTGTTACTTTAAAAAGTATTTGTACTAAGTTTGTATAGCAGACTCTAAACAACTACTGAAATATTTCAAACAACGATCTAATTGTTATTCTAGGAAAATGGAGACAATAAAATGATATAAAATATTGTATTAAAGGATGCAAAAAAGATTGGAAGACTAAAAAAGAAATCAAAGTTCTAAGACAACTAATAGAAAGCAGTTTGCATTTATAAACATAATGTCAGTCAGAGCTCTGTGGAAATGCTCCAACACTTTTATCTATAATAGTGAAGAACTGGAAATAATCAAACATAATTTAATAGAATGGAAAACAAATTCTATTATAGTCATGAAATAGAATAATTCCTAGTAGTAGTATGATTAAACTTCTAATTCATAATGCATTTCCAAATATTATTTTGACAAGAGAAACACTAAGAAATTTTATATTATATGTTTCTATACATGAAAATTTAAAACTAGTCGCATTGCTATTTACTATGAAAATCTGTAGGTAGTTCTTTGGGGTGATTGTCAAAAAATGATGTCACTTTCTTAATATGGTGTTATAACTTTGTAAAAATATGCAGTTATTAAAATTTATAGATTAGTACACTTAAGATTTATTCAATTCACTTATGTAAATGTACTTCAGGGAGAAAATGGATGGGAATACATATTGGCTTTGAAAAGATTTGAAAAAAAAGAGACTTCACTGGCTCATTGGCTCATGGGATTGAAAATACTTTCTGTAAAATTTATTTTAGGAAATGAGTGATATAGCAATAAAAATAATGTTTTAAAAAACTTGTTTTTTTTTTTCTCTTTTAGCAATATTCTTGCTGTTAGGTATAATTTTAGGTTTTCTGAGATGGTCCTCTGGAAATAACTGTTTTTTTTTTTTCTGTTTTTAATCAAAATGAATGCATTACCTTGAGATTTTATGCTTTCATATTATTCAATTCAGAAAGAAAGGGGAATCTTTTTCAGAAATAACCTTAAAAACAAAAGCTTGTATTTTACTAAAACACCAGGAAACACTATTATATCATCTAAAACCTCACCTACTAAGCTTGTCTCAGAGGTAGATATAAGGCCAATAACATTAATCAGAGGACAAGAAAAGATATCCTCTCTCTCTCTTTCGCAGAAACAAATTGTATCCTTTGTCATAAGGCTAAATATGGTCAAATAAATGTTGAAAGAATTTTATCATTGAAAATAATAAATTTATTATTTTTCATGCTAAGTTCACAACATTCTTCTTAGATTCTAACTATTAATGAGTGTCTGAT
This sequence comes from Petromus typicus, assembly GCA_004026965.1. NCBI lineage: Eukaryota > Metazoa > Chordata > Mammalia > Rodentia > Petromuridae > Petromus > Petromus typicus. Next base: position 29,182 of record PVIR01019955.1, read on the forward strand.
TGTAATTAAGTTGTAATTTAAAATTCAGGTGACATTGTGACCCAGCTCCATTGTAAGTGTTGAATTTCCGTTAAAGACTTGACAGCACACAGATAACAAAAAAGAAACTATTAAATTATCTTACTTGCTCTATATGTTGCAAATGGATTAATAATACTACAATTATCAGGTCATGTCAGATTAATTTTCCACTTTCTAAAGAAGATACAATATAATTCTTAAATTAATTTGAGAATTTAGTTCTTGATTTCACTGAAAATTAATTTCTGAATGTTAAAATCTGTAGTATTTATGAGCTAATTTTAGTGCCTATTATTGGACCATTGTGGATTCCCGCCATTTTATCACCATCAATTTTCTTCCTACACATCAAGATTATAGCCACATAAGTCAAGTAATGCTAAAATCAAATAACTTAAAGTATAACAAATCTGATTTTTAAGAATTTTTTACAATCCTTTTATCACCATAAACAATATATTCTTACTCTTTCCCTATGTAATTTAAAGAATCATCATGAAATAATTATTTTTCATTGTTGTGATGCTAGGGAAAAACCTTCAAGTTGCAGGTGCCAATTGGGGTTTTTCTGTGTAGATCTTAGATGCCACACTCTTGTGAGGATCATGAAAATTCCAAATCAAGTGATGAGCCAAATACTGGCTTTAAAAAGTGGAAGTGAAAGCAAAATGGTTTGAATCACTTAATGGCCAACTGAATAGAAGTATATTTACATGATCTAGAAACTAAGCAGTTCTTAAGAAATAAAAAAAAGGCATCAAAATTTCTTTCATTAAAGGAAGGGGAACCACAAGACCATAATCAACTGTTTTATAATATGACACTAATTTCCTAGTTAATTTTCAAGTCAAGCAATTCGTTGTTAACACACACACAAAATAGTCTCAAAATGAATATAAATTATTTGCAATTTCCTGTCATCTGTTATTCTAATAAAAGCTGAATATAACTCAGTACTCTGTAGAAAACATTGATGTCACTAGCCCATTAAATTGCATTCTCTACTGTTTCAGAATTATCCAGTGGAAAAATGTGTAAAATGTAACATAATCAGCTCTGTACCTTTTGCCAAGTCCTCATGACTCTACATTTGTATTACTAACTAGCATTCTACACATGCTATCATCTCAAACTGAAAGGGAAAAGTCTATAGATGTCATAGTGGGATACATTTTTGTTGTCTCTTTGGTATTCAATTTCTGCTTCTTTCTTCCTAAGAGTAATCCATACTTCCAGTATGCTTGGAAAACCATGATAAATTAAGAATTTGAAATACTCAATAGGAAACAATGGAACTTAATTTAGTTAGAAGATGCATTTCTGAATGTGGGTATGTGCTTTGTGTATAAGGATTGTAAACATATTCTAAGCTCTACAAATTCTGACAATGTAAAATTCAAAGAGAAAGTCCTGGAGATGGCAACAATATAAATATACTAAAACAGTGACATCAAGTTACACATACATCCCGGGTTAGCTATGGAGTAATACAAAATTAAATTTTTTTCGCTGCTTATGTGGTACAATTAAATTTCCACTCTTCATGTATTCAGCTTATCCTGTTTAGCTCGGACATCTATTACTGAAATAAATGAAGTCAGATATGTATACTTTTAGAAATATGTGTTCTATCATTTCATGTCACTTTAGTCAGTCCTAAGCATGCATAAGTGCTCCCATGAATGCCTGTCATCTCCTTGCTCAAACAAAATTAGAATATCGCTGCCATGAAGCCAACAAAACAGAGAGCTGGTTTTAGTTTCAAGGTAATTATTTCTGAAATATCTTTGAAAGAAAAGTAAAGAAATGAATGAGGTGGAAATAATGCCAGTGATCCCTCTTCAAAGAAAAGAGTGAAGAGGAATGAAAAATACCAGTGTAAATAATAGAAAGACAAAAACACTTTATAAATGTGGACTAATGATTTGTATTTATGGTAAACTTGTGTGAAAGAAATAATTTCATTATTAATAGTGAGGTTTTAAAAGTAAATTTCATTAATGAGCTTGATATTAATATACATTATTCAATCAGAATATTAGTATT
>PVIR01019956.1:0-31336 GCA_004026965.1 Petromus typicus
AAAAAAAAAAAAAAACTACTGAATTGAAAAAATAATTACCCAACTAGAAAAGAAAGTTAAGTAAATATGGGTACAAATTCTGAGGCAGCACAGGTGAATGGATCTCTCCAGGTGTGGAGAGTGAGAAAAGGTTGCTATCTACAGTTCAGAACAAGGGCTTACAAAATGACGACCCTGGGTTTAAATTCCAGCCCAGTCATTAGTAGATATGTAATTGTCTATGTGATTTTCAATAGTTACTTAGCTTCTTTATGCTTCAGTGTTCTCATCCGTGAAAGGAAATTTTAAAATACCACACTCAAAAATTTGTAGAAGAAAAAAATTATTTTTTAAAAGTTAAACCATAAATACCCAAAATAAAACAAAAGCTTCAAAGTGAGAGTTATCGCAATCATCAAGAAATCCTGGTTAACTTGTAGCCATGGCTTAATCACTGAGATTGTGACCCCATGCAAAATTCTTAGTGATTCCTATATTTATTCATATATACACAAACAGACATGAAGGCGCACACACACTTACACACTCACGCATACCAACACAAACACGATGTTTTGCAGTGACCAAGCCTTAGTGGCCAACTGAGAGGCATGAACCCGAGAACCAGTGAACCACGAGCCAAATTAACTCTTTCTTTATTAAGAAAGTCCCAGCGACTTTCTCAGGTATTTTGTCACAGCAAAAAAAAGCTACAACACTTTCTGCTCTTTTGGAACTCTCACACTCAGAAGGACCCTACTGGTCATTGATATGAAAAAAAGCAACAACGCTGTCCTAAGAAAATAATATTCCAGTTAAAGATGTGCTGTGCGTCGCTGGCCCACAGCCGCTTACTCCAGAGTGGTCCTTCACAGTCTGCAAAGCATACAACTAATGACGTGTGCTCTGTCAGTGATGCTCAGGCCAACCCTACCCTCCATGTGACGCCTAGGTCAGGACCCGTTCTGCTTACAGATTGTGTCTGGTCATAAAGCCCTCTCCAGCCATCACCCTGAACCCCAGGTTTCACTTCATCCCTGTCCCTGTCTTCCACAGACTGAGATCTAGCCATCCAAACTCTTCAAATAATCGTGCCCACAAATGTTAACATCCTATACTTGAAAAAATAAATAAGTACAACTCAATCTCTCTCAGGAAGTTCAGAATCTAATGTCACAAAAATAGACTTTTTAAAAAGCCATGCAAGTGTCCTGAGGGTTTCTGTGAGGGGATAAAAAGAGTCACAGGAAAACTCAGTAAGAATTTCATATTACACGGAAGGGAGGACTAACAGTTACATACTGCTGGATGCATAACTGAGGGCAGTGAGAGCAATTCTGTTTCAAGGGACAGTTACTCTGCAGGGTGTCTAAAGAGACAAGTCACAGAGTCAAGCCAGTGAATCTATCCAGGAACATTACCACTCAACAGGGAAAAATTGAAAAAAAAATAATTGTCACTGGTTATAAAGAATGTGGAAAATTTTTAGAAACTGCTTTTACCTTAACATAGCTATCAGTTTTCTCTCTGTTTCCTTGATGGTTGTGCTTTGAGAAGTCTTTGTGCATAAAGAAGCAATATTACTACCGCCACTCGCAGAGAGTCTGGCTTCGTCTCTAGAACTTAAACCTTCCATAGGCACGCTGGGCAATCTGGGGTTAAAGATAAAAGCACGAGCCACATTAGATGCTGATAATTTCAGAAACGATAGCATGCAACATAATGAAATATGAGTATACAACCAGTGAAACCAAGAATATAAATGTAATGCTGAAATTGCGTACATAAAAGTATTCTTAATTAGAATGATAATCATTTATTCTTGTCATATAATGCTTCAAGACTTTTGGGATAGCCACAGTTAAATAGAAATGGTGATAATTTATTTTTGGCAACAGTAGCACAGCATTTGTCTTTGCTTGGTGAAGCAGACTTTAATTCTGTTTTAGGATGGGATAAGTATGCAAAACTAAAATGAAAAATGAACAAAAGAAGTTAAAAGAAATATTTAGTGAAGTGTGATGATCCAAGGGCAGAAAACTCGAGGGTTGCTCAGGGAAAATGAAAGTCACAGCTGGCAAGATGGAGTAACAGAACTAGAGAGGAAGCGGGCGGGGAGGGGGAGAGGGTGGGCTGAGCTTCTAAGCACCCGTGAGCAGGACCAGGAGAGGGCTGAGTGTATCTGATGTAAGCTTTAAAAGGGTACCTGGCCGTCAAACGAAAACTAAGTCACAGTGAGTATGGCTAAATCGTGTCATATGTAATTAGACCCAAAGCTTTTGGATGACAGAATAGAAAGCACAGGAGGCCAAGGATGCTGAAATATGGGAGGAGAAGAGGAGGAAGTGGGGAAAGGGCACATCACTGTAGTGTTTTTCCTTATCAAGAATAAAGGTTGGATAATTTTTCATGCTTACATCCGTAAATTCAAGACCAGCTTTACAGAATTTTGTCTGTTTATACTAAAAGGGCTTTTTGAAAATGGGTAATAGTTTATACCAGATGGTACATGTTTCTACTGTCAGTAATTCTTTGACGTTGATTATATTGCTTAACTTCAGCTGATTTTAAAATTAAGAGCATTATATAAGCTATGATCAATTGCCTGTTAATACTTATACAATGTCTGAGTGCTCACTAACTATAATATTTCTAATGCTAAATTTTAGTAAGGAGTCCTTTTGTTGTACTATTTTGAGGATGCTGACAATTCATACTGGTGTAGGAGCAGATGGTAAAATGCACTACACAAGAAAGAGCTCAAGGATTTCCACTCTGAATCACTATTATTCCTATCTAATAATAACAGGGCCCACTTAGGAGTCCTGGTGAGGATTAAATGGGATGCACAAGCAGTCCACCTCAGTGTTCAGAATTAGTGCTCACAAACAGCATCTAGTAACTACCACAGTAATCTTTATCAACACTAGCATTAGTGATGCATTTGATAAAATTCTTCAATTTAGATTGTAGTTCTAACATTCATACTATAAGATGAAAAAAACATAAAATTTCATGAAAGCATGACATACACACATACACACACACATGTATTTGTGTTTTAGTGTCTGGATAGACTTAAAACCTAAGTCAAGTTTTACAGGTGATTCTAGATTTCATATGATGATCATGAAAAGGCTTAATGACAGCTCTATCGGGAAAATTATATCATTTGTTCAACCAACAAATGTTGAATGTCAACTTAAGTCAAGTGCCATTCTGGATATGAAGGACACAAGGGTATAAGACAGATCCTGTTCTCTTGGAGTGAGACACCTTCAGATGAGTAAATGGCATGCTTCAAAACATTAATGAGTACTCTGAAAAGTATAAACCAAGATGACTTCATAGTGAGAGTATAACTTGTCACAGTGGACAGACTATTTTAGATGCAGCCATTAGGAGAGACCTTACGGAGCTTTAGAGTAATGGAGAAGATGAAGTGTGACCTGTTTCTAAAAGCCAGTCTGCAGTGCAAAAATATCAGCCAGCGAGACAGTTCTGCTTGACTGTCATTGCTTCACTGCGTGTTAGAAAGTGACAGCCGCCTAACACATACTGACAGAAGTCTGAATGAATTACAATATAATCTGATCGCGCCAGGGGGCGCTCTGAGTGCCTGAGTTTGCCTTGGAGCTCAAGGGAGGCCTAGAAGACACCTGAGCTGGGACTGGAACAGGAGACAGCAATCAGAACTGGCACCAGAGGGCGGTCAAGTAAAGTGCAGATGAAGACACAGAAGAACGTGACAAAGTAAAACTGTAAGCACTTTAAATAGGCTAGAGTCTGGACTTCGCTTTGACAATGGGGGTCTAGAGAGCTTTTGAGTGCAGGGTGAAGCTGGGTTTTGGTGCCTCTCTGCAAGAGAAGGAAGGTGAAAGTGCCTGTTTTTCTATCCTTGGTTTGGTCTACGGCTGTGTCAAGAGCATCGAATTTGGATGCAGAGAAACTGAGTCCTAATGCCTAGAACACAGCTAAGGTACATTTATATAGGAGGGAAAAACTTTGTTTCCTTTAACAAAGTTTTTAAAACTTCTAATGGGAATCTAAAAGAGCCAGCTGATTTTATTTTACGATTGACAGAATTCTCATACTAAGTAAATTCCAGAATGCAAAGATCCTAATAATTTCATATATGTGGACAGTAAGTTAATGAACCACAAAGAAAAAAATCAGTTCATCGTTTTGTAGTCATAATTTATGTGTTACAGCAGGAATAAATGAATTGGAAATGTGTGACATTTTCAGTTCTGTGTCTACATTATGGTAATTTGAACTGGATACTTATTGTGGGTAGGAAGTTAAAACCTGCTCCATTCCATGATTCCCACATTTTCACAAAACAAAAAATGGTCAGGAAAAAAAGTGAATTTCTATTCTTTTTTTATCTCTGTTGAACATTTTGATCCATTCTTAATTTATTTTCTCTCTTCTTGTATTAAAACACTGGTAATTAGTTTTCAACAGTATAATTGCACTCACTTGGAATCGTGTAATTACAGCACACATACCTGTAGAGGTTAAGTGATGAAAAGCTTCTTTCTGTCGCTGGAGTGTCGTTGTACAGATTTTGTTTTCCTTCGAAAGAATGTAGACAAAATGAATACAATTAAATCTTGATTGAGAACATAATAAATTGAGCCAAAATAAATGTTATATAACTTGGATTTGTATTCAAACATTCACTTGTAAACTGTACCAATTTTAAGGCAACTAATACTCTTTAAAATAATTTATAGTAAGTCTTAAGGAAGTGTATACAATAATCCAAGAGCCTGGGCCAGGGATTTAGCTCAATGCTTCTGGCGTCTGCCTCGCAAGCACAAGGTTGTGAGTTCAATTCCCATAACCATGTACCACAATACTGGCTGTGGTGGCTCAAGTCTCTAATCCCAGCACTTGGGAGGCAGAGAGAGGTGTGCTGTGAGTCTGAGGCTCCTACATAATGAGTTCAGGGTTAGCCTCAACTACCAGGGGAGACCCTGTCTCAAAAGAAAAAAAAAAATACAAGAACTTATAAACCTTGCTTTATTTTTAATTTATTACTATGATCAACAGATATTAATTGTACAAATTAATGGGATTAATTAATACATTAATATATTGTGTATTTATTATAACAGTTTTAGAGAAGTAATTTTTCAATTGGTGTTTGATGAGTGACTATTCAGTCTTCTCCTCTCCCCATCAGTTGAGACAACCAACTCTTTCCACTCTAATATCCCCTTCTCTCTCATTTTGAGTTCAGGTTCAAAGATATTCTGACACATCACAATGAAAAATATGTGTCAGATAGAGTTGGAGTTTAAAGCCAGAAGGGACCTCAGGTCATCTAGTCTCTCTTTGGGAGAGCTGCTGCTAGTTTACAGTAAGTAGAACTTTTAAAATACTCCTCAAAAAAAAAAAATACTCCTCAATTTATTAAGAATGTCTTGGGGACAGTATATACAATGAGTCAATATGTCTTTCCGTCATGTACCTTATAATACTTCATCATAACTGCCTAGACAGCTGTTTCTATTAAGTAAACTTTTGTTAACAAGTTCAGGGCTATTGAAGACCAAGCAGAACGGTAGGGTGATGAAAATGTTTTAAACATCGGTTGAATGGTTGAGGATCTGCCAGGCACCTCTAAGACAACATCAAAGAGCTTTTCCAAGCACACAGTAAGCACCACTGGCTTTACTCACTGACCTGAATAAAAACTAATTTTTTTTTACCTTAACAGTCAACTCATCTATAATTACAATTATTACATCTATAATTACAATCACTTGAAAATATTTCACTTTATTTTTGCCAACCCCACATTGAGTATTTAAAATTAAATATTAATTTTAAGATCAAAATTATATTAACAGTTTTTCCATTACAATTTGGAAATCCAACAGAACCATAGTACAGTAATAGTCTGAAACATCTATAAAAGATTAGCTTTAAAATTAAGGGATTGGATTTGAAATTAAGAAATTGTTTAAAAAGAAATCTTGATTGTAGAGTTGCAAATTGCCTTAATTAAGATGAAAAGAAAAGGCGTGATTTCTTAGAAACCTAACTAATAGGTTCAAACATAAAGATTGGGAATTAACAGCTGATTAGGTTACCCAAGCAACAAAGTATGCATGAAGGACAAGCACACAACCAAAAGTGATTGCAAAGTAATGGCATGGATGAAAATAAGAAAGGACAGGGAAGGACAAAGTCAAACGGGCAGAGGCTCACAAGCAGGCCAAGAAGGGCTCCAAAATGTCAAAATAAAAACAAAGACAATGAGAACAGTGTGCATACAGCTTAAGCCTAATGATGCAGTATTAAATAAAAGACAGAACAGAATAAGAACATATACATAACAAAAGAATTATAGTAACAATGAATGAATACTAAAATATTGTGAGCTTAATTTGGTTCCCCTTTCTTTATTTGTTGGCTTGAATGTTATAAGATGCAACTTTTAATAAATTCCACCCGAAGTGCATTATATCCTATGGGCATGAAAGAACTAATAAATACATTTATTAGTTGAAATATTTTTAAGGATTGCAGAAGAATTATGAAACATAGGAAAAACCAAATGACTGAAAGCAGAGTAATATCATAACTGTCAAAGCAGATTCTGAAAATTACAGAGCTGATAGTCTTCGGCAAAATGCTAAGTAGAATTTATTCCGAAGAGAGGCACAGGTTTATGGGAATTCCAAGCAGTGAGGCAACTTTATGGACACTGTTCTCAGCCCCACAGTGTTCTCTGTGGCCTCAAAACACATGAACTTGATGGCTCATCTTCCCTGAATCCCTTCTCTCACTTCTAGAACAAACTCAGTTTTTTAAAAATCCAGCTTACTGAGAACCTTCTATTTCTCAGGGTATCGCATAAGACACAGAAAATGATCCAAATAGTACAGCTAAATCTATGGAAACTGAATTCTTTCTTACCTTCGTCTATGGGAAAATCTTCCTTTATCTCTTTCTTTAATGCAATATGAACATCATTTATATTGAACACCTGAAAAACAATGCCTTTATTTAACACCATACCAAAATCCAGAAGTATTACAGGGCTGAGAGAAGACCCTCAGGAGTAATGTCCATGACACAGAGAAAAGACTGTAATGCTGCCAGTAGTAAAATTATGAGCATGTTTTGGGCTGGGGATTTAGCTCAGTGGTTCCGGTGTCTGCCAGGCAAAGCACAAGGTTTTGAGTTTGATCCTCGGTAACCACATACCACAGTGCCAGGCCTGGTGGCTCACACCTGCAATCCCAGCACTCCAGAGCAGAGGCAGGAGGACTACTAGGAGTTTGAAGCTGGCCTGGGCAACATAATGAATTTAAGGCCAGCCTGAACTACTAGAGAGACCTTGTCTCAAACAAACAAACAAAAAAGTTATAAGCATGTTTTGAAAGAGAATGGGACAAAATGAAGAAAACAATACTGCCTTAAACCTGAAGGATGACTACATTGTCAATGTCCTGCTTACTACTATCATTTCTTTAAAGCATCATCACGTATCTACCAATACTTGCAGATATTTTTTACATGGACAATTTGGATAGATGTAACAGTCTCCAGCAAGAGTCAAGAGTTGATTCACCAGGAGCACCCACAAACCCTGTCACTTTAAGGAGGTTCCTTATACCATGGGTTGCTGCAAAGCAGGGACAGAAGAGAGTTCAACATCAGTGCAAAATCTGGTTGGGGAAGAAGGATGGAGTTTCAACCCTGGGCCCCAGTGTATGATGAGTAAGCACATGAGGAGACCAGGAAGGAAGAGTTTGCCTGGAGTGCTGGAACATGGCCCACCTCGTGCTGACAGGATCTTAAGGATGCTGCTCAGCCTTCATGTGTTAGACACAGGACATACAGAGCCGCTAGTAGCTGGAGTGATGTTGTGCATGTGTGATGTGGAGAGTGAAGATCAGGAGTGGGGATGACAGGCATATTTGAGTGATGGGCTATGTCATTCACAACCGTGTGGAAATCCTACAAGCTCTATTTCATGAGGCTCACTTTTTTAAAAAGGTTTATATCTTTGGAATATAATTCTAGGGCTTTTTTGCTTTTTCTTCCTTTTTAAATAGTATCTCACTTTATAGTCCAGGCTGGCTTTGACTTCATTATGTAGCCCTTGGTGGCCGCAAGCTGCCAATGATCTTCCTGCCTCCGAGCTTAGTTGCTAGGATTACAGGTGTGCACCATCACGTCCACCTGGAGTATATGCAGTTTTCTAGATGAAGGGAAGTGGAGAGGATATGAATGTATAAATTACATGTCTGTCCTTCAAGGAAAGAGAGCTAGAATATTCTTTCTATATTCTGTGAATCTTGGAAAGGCAGAAAAAATGGGCATAAGGCAAATGTTCCTGTCTGTAGCAGCATCTGAAGACTCCTGACCTCACTGAGTGCCCTGTCGCTGTCACCTCCTCTGAGGAGTGGAGGTGTCAGTTGTTTGAAGCCTGTTCATTACAAAAATATCTCTTGCTTTTTCACCTAACCTGCTACCGAGCATGATATGGAAAGAGGTAAACCTATCTTTTCTTCCCCATCTAGAAAACGAAGCCCTATCTGAACCCGGCCGTCTGGCAGCTGCTCTGTCAGGAGGGAGAGTCAGTGGGCACACATGCAGATGTGCAGTACAGTCCTTGTGCAGCTGGATCTCCAGCACTGCTACTTTTATTTCACCCAACTGAAAGCAAGAAAAGCCTTACAGATGAAAGACAATAAATAAAATGTCTTTAAAGCTACTGCTGTCCATTTTTAGAAGTTTTATAGTTATGTGTTTGTGTTCCAGGAAGCAACAGAGTGCATATTTTTAGAAGTTTCATTTTCTAAAGATATTGAAAGTAATTTTAAAATGTATGCCTTCATTTTTTTAACATAAAATTTGAAGTTTTTTTCTGATACGCTAATATATAAAGAAAATCCACATGATATTAAGCATCTCCAACTCTGGGCTAAATATTTTTTGACCAATTTATGAGGAGCAAAGACTACTTTCCACCATACTTAGAAGTAACCACGGTTAAGTTTCTGAGAAGAACTACTTAATGGCTTTAGTAATAGTCACTTTGTTAGAACCATTTATTTACTCACAATGTGCTAGTTTTTCTTCAGTAAGGTTTTCTGACACTGAAATTGGACAAGATGGAAGTATTCACATTAACAATGACATCACTCCCAGTAGAGAACATCTGTTGTGAGTGTTATTAATGCAGTCTCACGAAATTAATTATTTTTGTATTCTACTGTTCAGTTCTCTCTTTTGAGTTCTGCCTAGTTAGGGCTGTTTCTATTAGGATGATGTATACCCCTCATCTCAAAGTTGTCAAGTGTACAGATATTTACCATGTCTTTGGCAGAAGAAATGTCTTTTTCTTTCTTGTATCTTCTTTATTCTTTTGATTGAAAGTACAGACATGTTTAAAACATACAATCATAAATCCATGGCTTACAGTATTTTATTTTAAATAGCACCATGTAAATAACTTCCTAAGATTCTGCCTATTAAATTGAAGTTATAGCTTTGAGCATCTGAGTATTTTGAAGGTGAGATAAGATACAGAGTTTTCTTTTGAAAGATATGGCATGATCTTATCATATAAAACTTGCTCATATACATTAATTCATCTCATCACAGAAATATTCTTCTGGCTGATCATGGTAAGGCCTGCCTGTAATTCCAGCACTAGGGAGGCAGAGGCAGGAGGACTGTCTTGAATTTGAGGACAGCCTGGGCCACATACTGAGTTCAGGGCCAGCCTAAACTATAAAGTGAAGCCTTGGCTCAAAAAAACAAAAAATAAAGCAACAATAAAAAGAAATATTCTTCAGTCACTTAGGCTTAACTGTCTTTTAAGCTCTGCAGTTTGAGTGTATTTCTTTCCTAAGATTTTTACCTAAATACTGAAACAGATAATACCTCCCACACAGTGAGATTAAAGTTAAGTCTTAACATGAGATGTATGACATTTTAATCACAATTATGTTAAGAATGAACAGTGTGAGAGATCTGTCTGTTCTCCAAGGGATGCAACAGATCTGCATAATACCTCATGCTCAGTTTTAGAAAGTCTCTACTTAAGAGGATAAAGCAGAGAGAAGTTAGAGAGAAGAGTAAAAGAACATACCACAGGCAGCTCTATTACTTCAATAGTAAAGTAACTGTTATTAAGAAAACTTAGGAAGTGGATGCTATCACTTCAACAGTTTTTCTTTTCTTCTAGTCCTCTCCCCTCTTACCCTCATCCCAAGTGAATAATACTGTGTCTGTGGACTCTTAAAAGCTTCCAGATCAGTAAATACTTATCTGCCAAATTCAAGCGCCCTTTCCCTTCTCAGATTTCCATGGTTAACACTGTATTTTAGGTCTCTTTCTTTCATTCATTAATTTCTTCAATAAAATGAAGTTCCTAGTGTGGGAGCTGCAGTACAGAACAGCCCCAAGTCCTGCCTTTATGAAGCTGATCTTCTAGTGAAGGAAAAGATAATAAGTAAGAAGATAAATCCATAGTATAGTATCAGAAAACTATGTTCTGTGAAGAAAAAGAACCCAAATGGGAGGGAAACCTATATTCTTGAGTAATCTGGGCTTGGTGCTCCCCTCACTCCTCCTCGCTAGCACCCTTCCATTGACACGCCAACCATTTCTCTTGCAACCTGCAGCTTACGCTAATATACGCTAATATAATATACTCTAGGCTTGTCTATCCCTGCCTTGCTCTGGGCTTTCTGCAAATACCACTGTATGGGGCCGCCCTTGGCCACTCTGACTACAGTCATGTTCCTCGGGCCAACTTGTGTTCACCACATGCCGACACACACACAGTATTTCCTCTCCCATTTCCTTGGCTCACACTGCTCTCCATACTTACCACTATCTGCACATTTCACTTGTTCATCTTGTCTATTGTGTGATCCCCTCTCTTGAACAGAGGCAAGGAGTGTTATCTGTTTTGTTTTTCCCTGCTGGACCCCCAATATCTACTAGAGTAACTGAACTCACAGTGAATAAAGGAAAAAAGGAAGTCATGAAGAGATGGTGTTAGGTTTTGCAGAGGAAGATGGGGCAGTGAAGGCCAGGTAATAGAAATAAACAAAGGCTTAGACTTATATTACTTCATCTCTCACTTGTGCTATTTTTCTTCAAAGAGATTCCATTAATTGATAATTACATTGCTTTTTTATCTTTTTACTAATATTTTGTAAACTGTTGGGGCCCAAGGGAAGTTGATATATCTGTAATTGTTGGGAACAATCCTGTTTGGAGAAAAAATTGCAAGGTCAAAACTGACCAGGCCTTCCTGCCTGGAGACAGACTTTGGATTTAAACTCCTGTCTTTATTAGTCTGGTAGCAATGGATTCGATGGTCCCACGTGCTGTGACGCTTCAGGGCATCTCAGGACTATTGCTGACATCTGCCCAGCACTGTGGGACCTTCATCCACATAACTTCTCTAGGACTATTGTTGGTGTCTGTCCTGCCCTCTGAGTCTTTTAAACTATACAGAATGAAAGGTGTAGCCAGCTTGGATCTAGGGAAATAAAAAGTGTGGCAGGCTAGGGTCTGGGGTCTTGGTGACTAGAGTGTTAGACCTTCGCAGGTCTATCTCGGGAGACACGCCTCAGAGAAACACACAGCACGGTATCGATGCAAGTCGCAAGAGGTTTATTCAGGGACCGGCGCCGGGACAGTCCTTGCACGCAGGGAAGGAATGGCCCCGAAAGGAAAAATAGCACAGCTTATATACACGATTTGGCAGGTTAATGGTTAGGTGGCTTTTTGGGCAAGGAGATATACTTTTAAATTTATAGGTTGGTTAGCTTTGAAGTGATTTAACAAAGCAAGAATGTTTAGCTCATTAGCTCATTTTTACTAGGGGCAAGGGTCATCTTTCTATCCTAATTCTTGGGTGATTTCTAACTTCTTTAACATTATCTTAGTTTACTATCTGCTACTGAGAATGGGAGGGTTTTTAACAAGAACCAGGTCTTGTTGACCTTGGTGACCAGGCCTATTATCTCCTCATTCTTAGGCCTTGTGGTCTTTGCTTTGCAACTCTTGCATTTCGGACTTTTAGATCTTACAAGAGCAGCAGGGGTCAGGCCCAAGTTCAGCTTCTCTAACTCTTACTTCTGCCTAATTATTAATTATTTCGCTGTGTGCTATCAACTCATAGGAGACTAAAACTTACTTCAAAGGTTCTACTTATGTTCGCTTCCTGTTCCCCACATATAATAGACTGAGAGGGGGACAGACAGTGAAGCTGAGACACTAAAAGACATTGTCATGTCACCCGGAGCCTCGAGGGTAATAACAAGGATGTTCAATTTGTTCTAAGCATGACAGGGTTGCTGAAGGCTTTGAAGAAGGAGAAAAATATCAGACAACAGATACTTAGGATGAAAGACTTCAAGTTCTAGATCATGGAGGCCAAAAGCAACTGTGAGATCATTCACAAGGCTGGTCGTCCTGCCTCTGGTAATGACACAGGGCAGCGAGGCCTGGATTCCCACTTAAAAGGCAAGCTAGTGCTCTCTAAAATCCACGAATGAATTTTAGGAACGACCAACGGAGGTTTGAGTAGGAAAATGTTATTGAGAGAGAAAGTTTCTGCCTGAAAGAGACAGAAGGGGGAACCCGGAAAGGTGGGTAAGCCACCCACCTCACTTTTTACAGGGCTTTTATGGAACAAAGCTATGAGGTGAGGCAGGATAAAGGTGGGGGCTTCCAACAAGATTCAAGGAGGTGGACAAATTAACAGTTAACCAATGGGTAAAATGGAGGCTTCCAGTAAGATTTAAAAGAAATGAGCAACACAATGGAATTACAACAAGTACAGTTGTATGAGCAATCTTGATCAAATGGGGTCCAATGAGAAATTAAGTCATACAGGGTCTTTTTGATCCCAGGTGGGCCAAATTCCTGGCCCTTTGTCTCAGGAAATTTACAATTACTACATTCCTGGAAAGGGAGAGGGTGGATCTAGACCTTGACTCTCCACTGACTTAGTTATTTAGGAGAATGAGGCCTTAATTGGTCATTGTTTTCCAGGAGTTCTGCTGATATCCTTGACCTTTGTTAACAGTCTCCTTTCTTAGTTTTCCAAGGGCCTGCCCTGCCTGCCTGCCATATTTCTAACTAGCTTTTATACCTATCATAGTAAGAAATGTCAATGAGCCGATAGGGAGGTAACTACTCAGGTGGTAAGACAGGTCTTATGTGTAGAGGTTGATTCAGCAAGACTGGAGGTTAGGAAAGGAGAGAAGTTCTGGATGAACCAACTTTGGTCCAAAGAACGACATGGTGGGCCCTTTACCGAGATAGGGAAGTGCGAGGCTGTCTGTTGGAGTTCTTCCCTCCCTTAATTTCTTAGCTCTTTAAGTTTCAACTCTTCATGAGTAACGTATTCTTTTTTCTGTCCACTCTCAACCCATCAGCATCATCAACCCCAACTTCCTTTCCTTCGGCTATTTCCAACTGGTCTCATGACTCCTACACTTGAATATTTTGCTGAAACTTCAATTCTTAGTCTTACTTTTGTCCAGGCGGTCAGATTGCCCTGGTCACCTCTCCTCCTCCTATCTATAACACTTTTTCCAGGTTTCTATCCCAACACTGCTTTCATTATTTAGGCTTCTGTGAGATCCATATAACCAGAGGTTAATTCAGGTTTAACTGAAATCTGACCCTTTTCCCTGAACAAATGGAATCTTGAGAATGTGACTTCATTTAACTGCAGGTTCCAGCTCTGTAACTTCCTTCATTGTTCTGTAGCTGCCTGGTGATCTGCCCTTGACTCTACTTATTTCCTGCATCAAACTCCTCTTTAAAAGCCCATTGTACTTTAAATTCGGGGATTCACTCAAGGGAAAATCCACATACATGAATAAACTTCCATCTTTTAATATCTGCTATGTGTCCAGTGTGGAATTATCTCTCCCTCTGAGGCATTACTCTTCCATACTCCTAACCAATAAAATACCCTATACATTTGCTATGTGACTCAATTCCTCATTGGACTCCATTTGATTAGTACTGCTTAAGCAGTTATACTTGTTATATCGCATTGGTTGATTGTAGTCTATCCACTTTTTAAGTCCCCACCTTAAAAACACCTCACCTTGTGTCTTTGTTCCATAAAAGTCCTCTGAAAAGTGAGTTAGACGGGTCACACACCTTTCCTGGTTCCTCCTCCTGCCTCTCTTAGGCAGAAGCTTTCTTTCTCAATAAAATTTTCCTACTCAAACCTCCATCATTCCTAAAATTCATTCTTCAGTTTCAGAGAACACAAACTCGCTTTTCAGGTTGGAAGCTAGGCCTTGCTTCTCTGTATCACTTACACAAACTGACACTTTCATCCTATTTGATTTTTATTTTGCTTACCTTTAGCTTCTCTTTCTAGCCAAAGCTATTATCACAGTCTGATAATTTTTACACAAAATTTCCATGATTTAGATATTCCTTTTTAAAAAAAACTTCCTGAAGTTTTTGCTTGTTTAATATCTCAAATAAAAATTTTTTAGTTTTCAAAAGCACCTGTCAATGAGATTCTAAGTTATTTGGATATAATTTCAATATTTAATACACATCTTTTGCTATATCTTCAGAAGTCCCTAGAAGACCATAATACACATCTGTTTCAGCATCTTTTCTCCTTTGCTCTTCTCTCCTCCACTCTCTACCCTCCTTCTATGCTTCTCCTTCCCTTCTCCCCATCCTCTTCCTCATTCTATTCTTCTTCTCCTTCTTCCTCTTCTTGTTACTCTAGACATGGATTTATTAAGTTGCAGACCATTTACTATTATTACTAAATGTTGCACACCAAACATTTTCCATGACCTCGATAAGACTGAGACCTGTAGCAGCCTGGATTCTTGCCACGATCCTTCAAAATTTGATTGCTTCTCCCGCAAAACAAATTCAACTCTGCAAAGCATTTCTTAAGACTGCACTGGGAAACAGAAGAAATAATGGCATATAGCAAGACAATTAACTTAAAATTACCACCAAATATCAACTTTTAAAACTCTTTTGACTGATGTCTGGCTAACTCTTACCTGTTCTGCTTTTCCCACTCAACCTTTCTAAGTAACAACGCCAGGCCTTTCTGTTTCCGGGATTACCTGCCCACTTTCAGGCTCCGCCCCCATATGACGTCACTCTTAAACCCTTGCCTTTCCTCCACAAAGCAGTTCTACTTTGTCAGTTTTCGTTCTTCTGAGTTACTCACTAAAGACTGAATTTGCATTATTTAGAATCACATAAAGTAATTCATTACACAAAATTATTTTCCTTCCATCATAAACATTCCATAATTCTATAACTCAATAATCCCACAATCATGCCCATTAATGCTCATAAAAACCTTGAGACCAGATGATAGTGTTACTCTCATTTCAAATGTTAGAAAACAGGAGATCCAAACTTGATATAACCGAGCGATTCGTGGCTCTGCTTCTGAAGCCAGTTTATGGTCTGTGCGTGGACTGTGTCCTTTTTATGACTGATTCTACTCGTGGTTTTGTAGAACTGTCTTCCAATTTTCTTACCCCTTCAAGGATCACATTATTTTTTTAATTTTTGCTGTTCCCCCAATCTGTAATATATTGTTCAATAAATCTGTCATAATTAATTGGCTCTTGGCTGCTGATAGTTCACAGGCTGACCATTAATATTTAGATTCATTATAAGCCACCCACGAGATGTTCCTTTGTATTGAGGCTGCTTCTCATACTGTTCTTGTGACTGTCTGTACCACTTGCTGGCAAGCTGATGAATGATACTGTGGAGGCTGAGTGTAGCAAATTTTTCCTATAAAGCCCTTGGGGCGACTCTGGTAGGTGTCTTTGTAAAAGCACTGGTCATAAAATTTTTTGTATGTTTAGCAAGAACCATATTGCTCTACAGGTTCATTAAAAAGCCAATGGTGGCTTCAGCAAACAGGAGGGCTGACTGAGAAGTGGTTTGCTTTTGAAATTAAGACAATTTTAATATCTGAAGTCATCTTATTTTAACATCTATTGTATGTTTTTACAATATGTATGCAATTTCCTTTGAAAAATTTCTTAGGAATAAGAAAAATGTTGTGCACTGAGGTGAATGCAGCTGATTTGGGGATTCACTGGACAAATTATTAGCTACTCTTTTCTTTGACCTGGGTCACTTTTCACTCTTTTTGGGTCCCCTCATGTAACACCAATGCCCAGAGTACTGTACTTGTTTGTTGATTTGATTTTTGGCCACGATAAAGCATAACACTGGATACTGGCAACTCGTCAACTTTTCTGGACATTCTTCAAGTTTTATGACACGCTGTGGAGACCCTGTCAATAATCCTAGGAATTCAGAGCATGTAGGTGTCTTCTCTGAGCTTCTCTGAACAAGACTCTTTGGAAAGATTTCCCAGAGAGCTAAATGGTTGCAAATGGTAACAGAATTAGTTCAATTTCCAGAGAAAGTTCCATCCACTCATTTCTTCATTCACACATCATTCTCAGGCTCCAGAAAGTGCTGTGCTCTGTCCCAGGCACTAAAGGTGACGTCTTTCACAGTAAATACTAAAGACTCTGTTGCCAAACTTCTAAAATACTTCTGACAGGGCTAAGCTGGCCAAATTTTTAAAAATGCACAAAGACTGGGAAAATAAAATTCATCTATCCACCAGTTTGTTTTCAAGGCCAGATGTAAGGCTAAAGAGAGAGAGGGAGAGAGAAAGAGACAGAAACAAAGACAGAGACAAAAGAGCTAGTATCAGTCTAGTAGAAAGTTTTTATGATTATAGTTATTAAGTAGGAAAGTCTAACCCAATCTTATATAGTCACATCATACTACAGATATTCTCATTTCTTAAAAATTTAGATTTTTTTTATCATATTCAAAAACAGCAACTTAGGGACCAGGGATTTAGCTCAGTGGTTCCAGCGTCTGCCTTGCATGTGTAAGGGCCCAGGTTTGTCCCCGGTAACTACATACAACAATGCTGGGCATGGACACTCACCACGCCCACCAGCAATCAGTACCACTCACCACAGTGCTGGCCAGGTGTGGTGGCTCACACCTGTAATTCCAACACTTAGGAGGCAGAGGCAGGAGGAGGATTGCTGTGAGTCCAAGGCTTGCCTGAGCTACATGTTCAGGACCAGCCTGAATTATAAAGTGAGACCCTGTCTCAAAAAACTAAATAGAGAGAGAAAGAAAGAAAATAACAACTTAGGCAGGACAATGGAAAAAGGTAAGAATCAAGATATATTATGTACAGGTACAAATTGCCAATGATGAATGTGATCATAATGTAGTCCTAAAATGTACAGACAGACTCAGTTTATTAAAAAACAAAACAGTAACTTAAAGATAGCTATTATGAAACCTAAAAAAACAGCACAGTTCAGTATTAC
Source organism: Petromus typicus (assembly GCA_004026965.1). Lineage (NCBI taxonomy): Eukaryota > Metazoa > Chordata > Mammalia > Rodentia > Petromuridae > Petromus > Petromus typicus. The sequence continues at coordinate 17,370 of PVIR01019956.1, forward strand.
TAAAAAGATTATAATTATTTTATACTAGAATCCAAAAATCTATATAATCCATATGAGTCTCCACCAAAGTGAACTGAAGCTTGCAGATGTGTAGTAAATTGGTGCTGCTATCAGTCTGATTTCAGTTTGGCTTTTTATTCCTACTCATCCTCTGACAGATGAGTTTTCCAAAACTGAGCTCTCTTCAGACCCATCATCTACTTCCCTGGCCACCTGCTGTGGTCTGGAGGCCTGACTTTCCCACTGCTCATCCAAACAGATGCCCTCAGATGCTCATTCTGTAGAGCTGCTTCTCACATGCTGTCTTGGGACATGTCTTGAATGGACTTCTGACTTCCCTTTGATATAATTCTTGGTTATCCAGTTCCAGTTCTTTATTTTAATTTTGATTGTTTCTGATAAGCACAGTGCAGCGATGACTGATCAAATCACACCACTTCGAGAGTCACTGTTTTAACATCAGTTACAGACCCAGCACTGGGAACCAATATGCCAAATTTTTCCTACAGTACAGCTGAACCGCCAATTCAACCGAGTTGTGCACAGAGTTTTTAACTGAACTTAGACAAATTCCGAATTAAAGCAAGGTTATACAGGGTGCTGCTTCAGTGACAATGGACTATACCAACATTTTCTCAGACAATGACTCTCCTGACAAAGGCTGGCATGCTATAAGAAGTGCTCTACGAAAAGGCAACCAACAATATGGGAAAAAATCTTTACCAGCTCTTCCTCAAACAAAGAGCTACTATCTAGAATATATAAAGAGCTTTAAAAAATCAGCCCACCCAAATTTGAAGACCCAATTAAAAAATGGGCATCTAAAATGAACAGATACTTTTCAGAGGAAGAAGAGCAGCTAAGAAGTATGTGAAGAAATGCTCAGCATCACTGGTCATTCAAGAGATGCAGATGAAAACAACACTGAGATTTCATCTCACTCCACAAAGAATGGCTGCTATCTCAGAATTAGCCAGCAACAAATGCTGGTGAGGCTGCGGAGAAAAAGGAACCCTTCTCCACTGTTGGTGGGAATGTAGACTCGTACAATCCCTGCTGAGATCAGCGTAGGGATTCCTCAAAAAGCTAGGATTGGAGGTCCCATTTGACCTGGCTATCGCTCTGCTAGGTGTAGACACAAAAGAATTAAAAAATTCATATCACAGCGACGTATGTGTACCCATGTTTATAGTAGCTTAGTTTGTGATTGCTAAATCTTTGAAACAACCCAAATGTCCATCAACTGGGTACTGGATAAAGAAGATGTGGTTCTTTATAGAATAGAGTATTACTCTGCCATTAAAAATTATAAGATTGAATCATTCATACTCAATTGGATATACTTGGGGTATTTCATAAGTGAAATAAATAGGTCACAAATGTGTAAGTATCATATCTTTTCTCTGGTATGAAAAAATGAAGTTGTAAATGAGTTGTTGTAGCATATATAGTTGATATTGTGAAACAGAAAATATTTAAAAGGAAACAGGGTGTAGGGGTAAATAATGAGGGGAAAAAGAATGTGACAGTAATAAAGAAAAAAGGAAACAAAGATTATGTATATAGGGAGTAGGGATTGCAGGGCAGGGGAGAAAGGGGAAAAAATGAGAATCAAGTCAGGTCATATTCTGGTACAAATTCTCAAATGTTGAATGTGATGATGATGTGTATTCATAATGTACCAATAAAGATGTAAATTTTTTTGAAAGTGCTCTAAAATAATTAATTGCTACTTCCTTCCTACCTTGGATTAACTAGGACCAATCTGAACTTTACACATGAATTTTGAAATTCTTGATGAAGAAAACAGGTGAGAGTATCAAGGATTAATTAAAAGAGAGGGCAGAATATGTGTTCTGATAAGATATCGAAAGACTTTCTGGAGGTCAAAGGTAAGGCAACACTAACTCATGGAGGGCCACTGGTAGGCTAGAACTACAGTCATGGTCCTAAAGAGATAATCTTTAGCAGAAAAAAAAACTCAGAAATTAGCAGAGATCCTCAAAGAAAAACTGGTGATATTTATAGACCTCTAGAAGACTTGTTGAGGAGAAAAGGAGTACATTGTATGGATCAGATTTAAGATGTTTAAGGGAGAAATGGGCCTAAGGGAAGTTAATTTGATCTGGGCAAGGAACTGATGATAGATTATAGTCTTTTAAATTTAAAAAAATGAAATGTGTAACTTTTGCATTTATTTATGAGTTATAGTTTAATAGTTTAATATAATGCACAGTGACCAAGTCAAGGTAATTAGCACCTCCATCACTTTACATATTATCATTCCCGTGTTCTCCTCCTTTAGCTTTTTTTAAAAGTACAACTATTTTCTGTAGAATACAGTTCCCGTACTGCGTTATGTAACTGTTGAGCTACTTAACTCTCTGTATTTTGGTAACTGTTATCTACTCAGCCCCGTCTTGACTTCTTGCGGCTTTGTTCCATTTTCTGCTTCTGTAACCAACTCTCTGAGTTTCCACTAGGGAGGTGAGAACATGCACCATTTTTCACCTCGGCTTAGCTTATTTCACACAATATAATATTCTCCAGGTCCATCCATGTTGCTGCAAGTGACAGAACTTCATATTATGGACGAATAATACTCCACGGTGCACATACAGCACATTTTCAGGTAAATTGTTTCCTAAATCTGATTCAAAAATCATGGCTCGAGATTCCCATCTACAGGGAAGCCTGTCTAAGCCAAAATGCTTAATATCAGTCAATTCAGTATCATCACATATGATGAAACCCTCACACGCATATCTGTGGACTTCAGCTGATCCAAGTGGAAGGGCTACTTGAATTGTCATAGTAGACAGTGATGTGGGCAGAAGACAAAGGGAGGAGTCAGAGTGAGAACTGTCGAAATGTGGGAGCTAAGACCAGACAGCTGGGGCTCAAGATGACCATCTCCTGGAAATATGACCCTTAGGAACTTAAATCTTTCTTCTCATTTGTAAAATAAGTATGAAGAGAGCACTTCTTCTCAGGTTATTAAAAGGATTAAAGGAGATAATCCATGGGAAGTACAATACCAGAATTTCACTCCAGCCGCATAGAACAATGACTAATTGCACTGAATTCGTGCACATACAGCAGAATTTTAGGAGTTTGTTTTGCAGTCAAAGGTAATAAATTTGATCACTCCTATTGCCCTAAAATGGTGGGTAGAATGGTAGTTGTATGAATAAGATTGTGAAAAACAATGAAAGAAGTACCACATCAAATACTTCAAAGGTCCACCTGAAAAGCTGACTCAGGCATTCTGAAGAGGATTAGGATAGTTCTTAAAAAAAAAAAAAAAAAAAAAAAAAAAAAAAAAAAAAAAACAAAAAAATTATAAAAAAAATAAATAAAAACAAAAAAAAAAAAAAAAAAAAAATTAAAAAAAAAAAAAAAAAAAAAAAAAAAAAAAAAAAAAAAAAAAAAAACTCATTATTTTAATGACAGCTTTTGAATCTCCAGAAAATGGAACTGCCTCCCAGCTGGAAACTTCCATAGCTCCAAATGATGTGCAACTTTACCAAGAACACTCTCCTTGTGTGGACGCTGAAAATGAACCACCTGCACTGGCTAAAAGGTTAAGCATAAATTAATAACAAAAAGAAAAATGCCATGCCAGTGACACCAAAGATCTGTGTGACCAGAAGCAACCAGAGAAAAGGCGAATGAGCCTGACGCCACATGAATGATTCAGGAGCACGTTAAATGATGTGCAACGTAGAACAGGGAGACACACATTAAAAATGACCTGGAAGGGCTGAGGATTTAGTGCAGTGGTTAAAGCGCCTGGCTTGCAAATGCAAGGGCCCAGGTTTGATCCCTCTGGTAACCACATACAGCAATGCTGGGCATAGTGACTCACACTCACCAGCAAGCAGTACCACATACCACAGTGCCGGGTGTGGTGGTTCACACTTGTAATCCCACTACTCAGGAGGCAGAGGCAGGAGGATTAGCTGTGAGTTTGAGGCTGAGCTCAGGGCCAGCCTGAACTACAAAAGTGAGAGCCTGTCTCAAAGAAGAAAAAAAAAAAGGCTCGGAAATAAAGACTATCCCAACCAGGGAAAGAAGAAACTGCAAAAAAGTGCAGCTTATAGAAGTAGCTTCAATGGACTTCTGGCCTCTCAGTAAAAGTAATAAGCAGACTATTCAATCAATAATTTGGGGAAGGGAGGAGGAAGATGTTGGAAAAACCAACCGGACTGTTACAAAACTGAGCCACAGCAATGGGTGGCTTCAGAGGATAAGTGACTATGGCTCAATCAGTCCTGGTGTGATTCAATATAAATCTGAAAAACTGGTCACTACCATTTCACCTGAAATCATACAACTGTCAGTACAAGAGCCAGAGACAGGTTGTTTCAATTTATATTTAGGTGCACTGAAAGGCGGGGCTTTTGGAAATTGAATGGATTATGGGGACATCTAAGTGTCTTAATGTGAAGGAGATTCCTTTCAATAGGTAAACTGGTAAACATGATTAACACAGCAGAAGAACAAATGCACCAGTTTGGAGAGCGCTGTTCTCCTAAACAAGTGAACCTGACAGTCACGGGGTACAGGCAGGTAAGAGACCAGGGTTGGCCACATCAGTGTCTCTGGGTGTTACAGATGTCTTGGTAACAGCATCTTCGTCATTCTTTTCGGGGACATAGAGATAGGAAGCTCTCTTAGCTGAAAACCTTTTAAAAATTCAGCAATGGCAAAATCCTTCTCAGCAAGCCTGAACCTCTAGCTTCAGTCCCTAGCATTGCCAAAAGAAAAAAGATTTAGATACAGAGCGGAGCAGCTACTGTCAGTCTGCGATTGGCCAACTATGCAGCTAGCCACAGAGAGAGATCACAGAATGCAGGTCATTGTGTGATGTCCAGATGAACTAAGGTTAAATTCATCTTTTAAATGACTCAACTGTCCTTATGCTGCCATACAAGTTTCATGAGGTGAGATAATGGGAAATGCTCCCCGTGAAATGGACTTTCTTTGGTGAGCTGAACACACCATATTTCTGAATCTATGACACCTGAAAACAAGGACTTGAATCCCACAGCTTCAGGTCCAGTAAATTTACCAAAATAATAAACACCATCTGAGACAGAGGGGTAGAAGGAAGATGCAGCTTCCTGGACCATGTAGGACCGTGTGTGCAGGTCAGGATGAAATATATATGTGCATGTGAGTACACGCGGTGCATTCGCACACATACCACGATAATCAGAAGATAGCAGAAGGAGCTCAAGGGTTAAGAATTTTTTTTCAAATTTATAAGTTTAAGAAAGTATAGACAAGCATTCATAACTAATTTTTTCTTAGTTGAATTACTGCAACTACAGAGAAATTAATGTGCATCTGGATAATGCATATTCATCAAAGTTAATTAGAGGCTATGAATTGGAAAACAGATACACTGTTAAGATCACAAGGATACAAGCAAATCATTTATCACGCAAATACTCATACCTAACATGAGAACTTGAGAAATATTTAAAAAGCAACAATATTTTAAAATACATCATGAAAAAACATCTGCTAAAAACTTAAGACGGGTGACAAAGTAATGACTACCTGAAAAACACACAAAAATTTTGAAGCTTTTGCAAAGTAATGGTGACTGCTAACAGTCACAGGCCTGGCTGTGTCACGTGGTTCTGCAAAGAGCTGATGTAGCCTTATTTACAACATTAGTTGTTCTTTTATCTTCTTTTCCATCCTGCCTTTGACTTTTGACCTTTTCCTTTTGAATGTACAGGCTATGCCTAATATTCTCCCGGACTGTGGATATTAAATGCTATGGATATGAACTTAAATTAGTAATATCAACAAGGATGGAAAGTGGTAAAGGAAATTAGATGGAAGGAGGAAGAAAAGATGGAAGGGGATTAGAAAAAGACAGAAGCTGTATTATTACATGTGCTAACTCCTCAAGATAACTGTAGTATGTAATGCAAATACATACTAGTAAATAGAAAGAGAAAAAAGGAAAATACTTTGGTGCTTACTTTTTAAACATCCTTGATTTGGTTGTCCCTTACTGCCAATACTAAGGCATTTGCTGCTCTCATTCATAAATCATTTCTAGTCCTTTTCAATATCATTTCAAATGGCTTCTTGAAACAATTACAATTTATAGATAAAATGATGGGATACCCGGAAGCAGCAGAGGGAGGGAAGGGAAATGAGTGAAGCAGGACAGGCCGTGAGAAACAGATACACATGAGCTGGTTATGCTGTTTGAAATTTTCCTTAATGAAATAGTTTAAAAATAAAACCTTCATTATACCTGTGTGGTGAATAATGAAGGGTGTATAAATTGAGCTAGTTAGAAAAAAATAATATGTTCATTAGCTTGAGTGCAATTTAAACCTAATCTATAATTCTAAATAACAGTTTGAGGCAACCTATCTAAAGACATGTAAAATGAGGCTGAACCTTTTTCTAAACAATTTCACTGTTATTATGGTGTCAAAAATTACCACCTGGGTATAGGTTTAGGTTCAAGGTTAGTTGTAAGGTTCTTGGTAATTAAGGTAAGAGGAGAACTACAATAAGTAATACAATTTGCATTTTGATCAAAGAAAATACCAAACAAAGTTTTCCCTGACCTTAAATTCTAGCATCTCAATGAGCTTTTAAAGATTTTATCATATTTCAAGTAGAGTACATGAAATCACGAGCAATGCTTTTAACACTGCTGCACAGAGGAAGTGTTCCTCATGTGATCATGCCTTGAACTGGTTTTTCCTGGTCACCAACAGCTTTTAACAATTGATTTGGTAAAGTCAGTGGGTCTATGGTCATCGAGATACGTAGCTCTTGGACAGAAACCATCAAGTGAGAATCAGGATACATTATCTAAAGATGTGAAAAGAAAGCACAGCCATACTTCTTGAATAGACTTTTCTCCACAGGGTTTTTGGTCGTAGCATAATTCAGTCAAGTCAGAATTACCCCTTCTGATTTCAGTCCATATTATAAACTAAAGGATTTTCTGCCAGTGATCTTCAACCTATATACATCTTGATAATGTGAGTGTGTGTGTGTATATAGTCATATTTTAAGCATTTACACATTTATTACAGCTCTGTCCCTCAACTAAAATGAAAACAGTCATGGACTAGGGATCAGGATGTGCAAGTTCTCTACGAGTTTATGCAGCTCTGGGTAAGTCACAACTAACTTCTACTGAGTGCTGTTTCCTCATCTAGAAACTATGTGATGCAACTCCATGGCACAGCTATTTTGAGTCACTAAAGGATCCCTGAATCCTTCTAATCTTTATGAATGTAAATAAATCTTTAAGTTATCATTAGTTAAACTGACACTACCAGGGTAAACTGGATCATTGTTTCTGGATTCAAATTCAGTCAACACCTCGCATTCCTGTAAAATATTTAGACTCCTTTTCATTTGTCAAGAAGAGGCCTATGTGAAAGTATTAACAAAAAGTATACATGAAGTAGTGGCAGTTAATATATACATTAAGCCATCTTCACTTATTACTTTGTGTAGCTTATAGTTAGTTAAGATTTCTGTAAGATGCACAAGGAAAATTCGAACTCTAACCTTGGCCCTTAGGAAGTATATTATTTAGACAAGCACAGAAAAAGATTAACAACACACAACAATAAAAGAAAGTGTCCCAAGGAAAAGTAAGTATGAATAGGTGCTGTACATCATGGAACTAAAAGTGACTGAATGACCTGCAGTGTTTTGCAAATGTCTGCATAAATTACTGCTTATATACTGAAGAGAAAAGGTCTAATGAAGATACAGATAGTGTTCTTCAAACTTATTTAGTTGTTGCTAAGAGAGATAAGATATACACGTGAAAATATTTGATGGTTTTCTCTGATTACATAGTTATTAATCAACAGATACTAGATATATACCTAATGTAGTACCTATTAACAGGAATCTCTGTTATCAGTTTTGATAGTGAAAATGTATACCCATCCTTGAAAAGGTGGGAAAACACTGAAATGAAAAACCTATGATGAGGACAAGGTTCCCATTATGGCTTGTATCTGTATGTTTTTCCAAAGCCTCATCAGTTCAGAAGTGGGGCTTTTCAGAGGTGGCTGAACCTAGGGCCATGGTAGCAAACAAATAACAGGTGGTATTGTGTTTTTCCTTTAAGACGAAGATGTCCATGTATGAGGTGGTTTTTTTCCAAACTAAAACCACTTTGCAATAAGTGGATTTGGTTTGCATTCTGGGCACTCGTCTCTGCAAGGTTCACCATCACTGACAGAGGCTACGTGAACGTGGATTAACAGTATGTGATTAGTAAATGGGTTTAGAATAGTTCTGGGTGTGAACAACGGCAGGGTTCCCCTGAGCTTGGGTGGCACCACTCAAAAGGCTTGTAGCCTGGATGAGATAAAAGTCCAGAAGGCTCACTGCTCACTGCTTCCTGCCTGGACTGCCACAGACTGTTTCTGCCATGCTGCTGTGCTTTGGAGCTAACCTACGATGGACTAAAAACTCTATAAACTGAAGTAAAATCAACCTTTCTTCCTTAAACTTTAGGTATTGAGTATTTTGTCTTAGCAATCAGTAAAGTAACTTAGACAGTCTCCTTAAATGGAACAGCTGGATGGAGACTGAGATTCTTGTGTGTATGGGGGGGGGGTTACTTCTCATTAATATGAGTCCTCCGTGACTGGCCAGAGTAAATGCTAAATACATGTTTGTCTAGTGAAATGAATTTACATGGGGCACTCAGAGAAAATCCAAAGAAATTAAACATATAGTTAGGGAACAGCAAACATTATTTTTATTAGTAACCTTTTCTTTTTTAGGAAATAGGAAAGTTCTTTCAGATAGAGTGGAACCTTTTAAGAAAAGCAAAAGTATGGTAACCAAAAAAATCCCAATTCTTTAAGAACAGTAAGTTCAGGGGCTGAGGATTTAGCTCAGTGGTTCCAGCACCTGTCTTGCAAGCGCAAGTATCAGGGTTTGATTCCCCGGTAACCACATACAATACTGGGTGTGGAGACTCAGGCTTAGCAGCAACCAGTACCACATACCACAGTGCCGAGCGTGGTGGCTCATGCCTGTAATCCCAGCACTTGGGAGGCAGAGGCAGGAGGATTGCCGTGAGTTTGAGGCTGAGCTCAGAACCAGCCTGAACTACAAAGTGAGACCCTGCCTCAAAAAAAAAAAAGAACAGTAAGTTCATTAATTATTTGTATTAATAGAACTGTGGAAGAGAAAAGGTAAACGGTAAACTATTGGCCAATTCTAGGCCCAGTTTTTTCAAGCTTTTGAAGCATAAGGTAAGATTTACTTGGAACATATACATCTTCCCAATTCCATGCTACTAGGGTTAATACTAAAAGTAAGGATATTTTTTGCAATTCTTCTGTGTGGTAGTGATAATGCCTAATGAGCAGAAAGTTGGAAATTTATTGTAAGCAGTCCTCAAGTAATCCAGAGTTGTTTCAACTACAGCTTAAAACTTGGTAAGTTTAATGTTTCCAGTGCTTTAGAGAATGTCATGGGCCCCTGATTTGTCTGCCTCCTTTCTAAATTTTCATATAGAATATCCTCTGAAGAGAAATTAGCTTATCCTTTCAAGAGTCTCCAAGAGTTACAGCTTGCTTTTGCTAATCAATATGTTCAAATCTGGATTTTATCTTCTTCATATTCTAAGATCACTCCCATTTCTGCTAAGTCGTTAAAGAATGTGGCCTTTGGCTGGCTGAGTAGCCACCCCAGGGAATGGCCTTTTCAACCTTCTCTCTTAACATCGCCTCTTTCCCCTCTTCATTTTAATAATGTCACAAATTCCTGGTTTCTCCCCATACTGTGCAAGCAACTCCTCCACAATTCTCTTTGCACATCTATCCATCAACCTCAACACTTGTGACTAGTCTTTACGTTTCAACCCCTATGTAATCAGATAAGCAAGTTCCTCACAAATTTGTCTATTTAACCCTCAACTCTGGAATTCAGATTCATATATGAAACATCTTATCTTCCTTATCCTCACAAGTCTAAAACTATATAAGCTAAACTCACGCTCCTCTCCATGTTGAGCACTTTCTAGGACTCCTTATTTCAATGGATAAAATCTTTCACCCTTCTGAGCCAGGGATTTAGCTCAGTGGTTCTGGTGCCTGCCTTGCAAGCCTGAACCCAGTTACCGCCATGTATGGCTTTACTCATAGCTGAATAACTAGATGATATGCTGAGTGGCACATAGTAAGATCATATATATGTAGGTGTGTGTAAATGCAGGTATATATGTATAAAATATGTATAAAAGTATGAAGTATTTGTATATATTCACATAAACTCCTACATACACTCATAGATATTCACTTCATGTAACTTTACATATACATGTATATATGTATTTATACATATGTGTATAACTAATTTAATCCATACATTTAAAGCCTAAAAGGTGACATTTTAACATTTTGAAACATCCTTGATTTCTCAGTCTATTACATATTTTAAGAGTACTCAATGTATGTTCAAAATAAGTCAACAAATTCCAAATCCTGGATTGCAGTTGATAAATTCTGGAATTTGGGTTACAGAGATATAACTGTATACACAAGAATGAGTAGTTATATATAACTATAAAGTGATTTTTATATTACAACCCCACAGTACTTTGAATTCAGCAATTAATATATGCTAATTACATGAACTTGTGCGTTTAAATCTAAATTTACAGAAGCTGAAAAAAAATCTGTAGATAGTAAACAGATTCAGTTTCACTCATATAATCTGAGGGAAAAGTTGAGGTAAAAATTTCAAAATTCTGGGGCCAGAGATTTAGCTCAGTGGTTCCGGCACCTGTCTTGCAAGCTCAAGGACCCGGGTTCAATTCCCGGTAACCACATACAATACTGGGTGTGGAGACTCACCCCAGCAGCAATCAGTACCACATCCCACGGTGCTGGGCGTGGTGGCTTACACCTGTAATTCCAGCACTCGGGAGGCAGAGGCAGAAGGATTGCTGTGATGTGAGTTGGAGGCTGAGCTTAGAGCCAGCCTGCACTACAAAGTGAAACCCTGTCTCAAAAAACCTAAAAAAAAACCTAAAAAAAAAAAAAAAAAATTCAAAATTCTAAGGAAATAGATTTCAAAATACTTCTGGAGGCTGAGCTGTGAAAAGAAAGGGATGAGAAATGGCTTCATTAGGAGTAAAGATTTTCATTACAAAATTTTAAAAAGTCCACATATTTGCCAAAGATATTACATAGGGATGTACACGAAGTTTCTAAAAAGTAAATGATTATTCAAAATAATTCCTTTTCAAAGAACATTCCTAAAATAACTTGTGACCCACCAAGCAACACCATAAACAGAAGCTCAGTATTTATTTGCTGATCAAATATGTTCATACTGCTTTGACAACCTATGTGATTAATACAGTTTCAATAGTTTCAATGGTGGCCCATATTTATCCCCCAAGAGGGCATCTAATTTATGGAAACTGTTAAAAGGCATTATTGCCAAGTTGATGAACAAGTTTTGGCTTATAGACAATGTAAAATGGGAGCCAGGAATTTAGCTCAGTGGCTCCAGTGCCAGCTTTGCAAGTGCAAGGTTCCAGGTTTGGTCCCAGGTAACCACATACAATGCCAGCTGTGGAGACTCACACCCACCAGCAATCAGTACCACATACAACAGTGCTGGGTGTGGTGGCTCACGCCTGTGATCCCAGCACTTGAGAGGCAGAGGCAGGAGGATTGCGGAGTTCGATGCTGAGTTTAGGACCAGCCTGAACTACAAAGTGAGACCCTGTCTCAAAAAAATAAATAAATAAATAAAAATTTAAAAATTAAATAATGTAAAATGGAAGTGGCTGACATAATGTTTGTAATTATTTAGCACTGACCCCGGCCTCAAGTAAATGCCCACTCAGTTGTAGGTACAAGTTACTGAATCTAAGACTATATTCTCAAAAAGGAATGAAATAATGATGACACTGTAAGAACTGTGTTATGATTCTTTTAAAGTGTATTTTGATATAAACAAATTCTGTAGTGGTATGTTTGCTGAAATCGACCTTGGCACTGATTGTATATGGATATTATGTGCCATTTTTCTGGAGCCTTGTCCACAGGAAAAACAGCCCTCTGTATCTACACATTCTAAATACTATTTTTCAGGTATCTTAGCTAGGAATTTTTTCTATAAAGCACTGAAATGCAAAATGCTAAAGACTGAAAGTTTGTGCTACATGAATATTTCTTTCTTAAATACAGATTTAAAACCTTTGCTACCTGGACATTCTTTGAGAGACCTTCACTGGACTGAGTTTTTCAGGCACTGTGCTCATATTAGCAATCAGAATTTTAACCAATATAAAGAACACAAGGGGGAAAAAATAGAAATTGGGACCCTGTCCAGGAAACAGAGATTGTAGTGTATATCCTATCATTAGAGTGCTTAAAACATGTAAAAATGAAGCAAAACCTTTACCAAAGGCTATTTCTAGAACAAACGAATTATTATACCTTTTGTGAATATGAAAAAGGAAGAGAATACCTCAGACATCTCAGCTGGCTTGATGTCCTGTGGTAGATGTTCCGCCTCAGGTATGTGCTCCTGCAGCTTCCTTTTCCTCTGCGTGGCATTCTGTAGAATGTTATCCTCAAAAATGAATTCTACATCAGAGCCTGCACCATGCGAACTTCTTTTCTGGCTTCTATGGCTAAGTGAAAGCTCACAGGATGAGAGTGATTCAGACTTCAAGTTATCACCTGAGGGAAGCCTGATTTTGTGAGTTTTGGGGTTTTCCTAAAGAACAAAAACATGTTTTTACTTTTTGGTAGCCAGGTCATTTATAATGGATCACCATTTCCCTCTTGACATTACACTAGGTGATATTTCTTACTACTAATAATAAAGAGTTTAAAAGTAAAGTGAGGCACAGTTGGTACTTGGCTATAATGCAATAACTCTGGAAGGCTGAGGCAGGATGACTCAAAGTTAGAGCTACCTTTCCCAGGCAACTTAGTGATTTAGTGACGGCTTTGTCTCAAAATAAATTAAAACAGGGCTGGAGAGGTGGCTCAGTAAGGGCCTTGGGCTCAGTATCCAGTACTATGAAAAAAATTAAAAATCAGAAGTTTAGAAACACTAAGTCAACACTAGCAAATGTATACAGATAAGATGGTTCAGTGAGAGTTTGAATCAGAAATAGCTGCAGGGCTGGATTCTGTCAAGAGGTCTGATTCTATGTACGAAGGAGACCCCAAAATGAAACATACCGCAAATCCTGACGTCCTCACAACACAGGCTGACTTGCCTCAAAGCCCTTGTGCACACAAGGCTGCCTCCCTGACCCGTCCCACCCCACATCTGCTCTCTGTGCTCTGCTGGCTGCCCCTCCTCTGATAAGGGACACATTTGCCAAGAGAACTAGAAAACACAAGTCTGCTTTCTGCTCTAAGAAACCAAAAATAACTAGCAGAAGAAAGAACCCTTTGGAGCCTCCCACACAAGTGACACCGGGGGGCTCCTAAGTGCGCCCCTAGTCCACTGCTGCCCTAAGACCACTGGTCAGCAAATGCGGACACCTCAGGCTTCCGGCTCCTGTCCCTTTCACACAAGCTGCCATCATTCTGGTACCGTCACGCTACTCAGTGGACACCAGTTGGCCTGTGCGCAGATAGAATCCCATACACATAGTTATATTATTATTTTAGGGAATTTATAAAAAATATTTGTGGGACGGGGATATAGCTCAGTGGTTCCGGCGCTTGTCTTGCAAGCGCAAGGACCCGGGTTCAATCCCCGGTAACCACATAACAATACTGGGTGTGGAGACTCACCCCAGCGGCAACCAGTACCACATACCAGTGCCGGGCGTGGTGGCTCACGCCTGTAATCCCAGCACTCAGGAGGCAGAGGCAGGAGGATTGCTGTGACGTGAGTTTGAGGCTGAGCTCAGGGCCAGCCTGAACCACAAAGCGAGACCCTGTCTCAAAAAACCT